>JAODUD010010109.1:0-12066 GCA_026784285.1 Stomatorhinus walkeri
ACAATTGTGCTTTAAAGGGTACAGATGACTAGGGTACAAAAAAGTACCTGTGAGGATAGGTACATTATTGTTCTTCAGAAGGGTACTGCCCCAGTGACAAGCATTTGTACCTATATAGGTACACAGTGGTACTTCCATTTCTCTGTGTGTAACAGTTCTGGACATATTCACTTTTCTTTAAAATTGACACGGTTATTGATAATTTAAAGCTTTATCATATGGGATTTCTCGCAATGCTACTACATGAATAGACCAGATGTTATCTTTGAAATATAAGAATATCTATTTCATATACAATGCAAATTACATTATGGTAGCCCAGTAAGCATGCCAGGCATCTGCGGAGAGACAACTGAATGGATCCAAAGACACAGTGCCTTTTTTATACATGTTTCAGCTTTCTGTAAAGCTGTTCAAGTAGTAATTTGCTTCACATACATTGGAGAAAGGATGTGGTCACCCTTGCCCTCTACAGCCAATTCTTTGTTTATACAGTCAACCAAAACATTCAGTGCTGACATTAAAGTGGTTTGAGTAAGTAATTTACAGTATACCATTTCCATTTTCCCAATTAGTATGGAACAAATCTTTTGTGTGGAAAAAGTATGTCATGCTTCATTAGTCTATGGAGTTAGATGTTTTACATTTTTGCACACACACGCACACAAAAGGAGCCCAGGGCTTTCTTGCACTGGCACAAGCGTATTCCCTGTCATAATGGTACCATTGGTTTCTGTGTATGTATACTTTTTGTGTGTGTACCTGCATCTTATTTTTTAGATACAGCAGCTGGTGTGATGAGACAATGTCCAGCAGTAAGATGCAGAAGCTGTCCTTTTGTTATTCTCTCCTTTTTGTTCTACTTTTTCTTAAGGCATCATGCATTATTTTTCTTTCCCTGTTTTTCTCTGTCTGACCCCCCCCCCTTTTTGTATTATATTTTATTTATTTATTTATTTATTTATTTATTCATTCATTCATTCATTCATTCTTCTTCTGTCTCTCTCCTCTTTCTCTCCTTTCTTCCTCTCTCTCTTCATCTTCTACTTCAGTTAACATTCCCTGTCAGCTCCGGCTTTGTGGCGCAATAATATAAAATGGTGAATAAAGAGTCTAATCCGAAGCTCCACTTGGCAGAATAAAAAAGTGTTGGCACAATAAAGCACCCAGACTAACATCCTGCTTGCTAAACTGCCGGACATGACAAGGGGAAAAAAAAAGATGTTTTACATTTTTGAACAGTTACCTGTGTTTTCTACTCCTATGTCCTGCTGAAAGAGAAATACAGTTAACTTCAACCCAAATTCATATTAATGGCTTGGACTTCTTGGTCTTGTGGGACTGTTTTGGCTGACGCGCCTCATCAACATTGCATGAAGGCTGGAAACAGTGCCTTTGAATTGGCAGACTAGGTTGGTGGTCCTAATTTTTTACAAAAAATTTTAGTCCGTATAGAAGACAGTCATTCAGAGGGGTGGATACGGTTTCACAGAAAGTCATTCAGGTGGTGGTGGATGGGCACATTTGACTACTGTGGGTAAAAGATTTTAATCCTGCGTTCCATTTGCCTTGGGATCCGATTTCCGATATTACGTCACATCCACTAAAACTCGGGGGAAACCCGTTCCATTTGCCAAAGAAGTAGCCATGGAACCATATGAAAAAGCAAGATTTTTTGCTCAGCCGGACAACTTGTTGGATTTAAGGTATTTCAGTCTAAATGGCCTTTATCTTCGTTCACTTACAATTAGCCCAAACTACCTTAAATCCGACAAATAATCTGACTATCATGAAATCCAATTCTAGCTTGGTTAACTGTTAGCCATTGTTAGCAATCAGTTGATAACATATTACGCGCAGTGCTTTATGTATAAAACTCTGTAGCAACATGTTCACGGATAAGTGGTGTAGTGTGTGCGACAGATTTAATGAGCCATGAATGAGAAGTAATGCTTAAACAGGATAAAACAACAACTTTCCCTTCTGTTGATAAAGGGTGCAGCCATCTTGGATTCTGAACTCGAGATCTTTCTTGGTTCTCTCACAGGAGCATGCATGTCATCACTTCTGGCTTCAAAACTTGGAATCCAATTTGGAATCCAAGTTCTGAGGCCAAATGGAATGCACCATTAGTCTTTGTTATTGCTCTGATTGGACCTCATTCACCAATATTTTCTTAAGAATTCTCTTAAATTTGTTCCTTTTATTTTCCTTTTTTTATGTTCCTTTTGTTAACCTACATCAGATTCATGACGTGTTCTTAAGTAGCAGAATTGTTCACAACTTTGTTCTTAAGAATGGTGAATACCACGTCTTCGTAACTGAAAGCACATGCCAGTTTGTCCTAATTAGCATAGGGAAACACCCTGCAATTTCCCATAAAAGGGCATGAGACTGTAGGGGCGTGTGCAAGGAATTGCGAAGAGACACGCTGTCACGCCCGCTGGGGGCGGTACTCCCCCAGCTGACACAATTTCCCCATAATCTACACCGGGGTTATAAGCACCGTCGTGACCGGCAGTTGCCACGAAGTATTGAGCTAATGACATTTAGCATTACTAAGCAACTCTCTCGTCTTGCGTGCACCCTCGTTTCCCGTACCCTGTCGCATCCCTTGGAGCCCCGCCACGGAATAATCGTTTTCCCGGTTGAAACAGGCGTTCTGCACAGCCCCAGTACTGCGTCAACCCTCGCCGGAGATGCCATTCGAGGTCGAGGTAGACGTATCAGAAGCCGGGGTCGGGGCCGTACCAATTCAAAGGGACCCACAAACCGGTAGGCAAGAACCGTGCACTTATTACTCCCGTAAGCTAAGCCCCGCCGAACGAAATTATTGAGTCGTAGATAGGGAACTTCTCGCCATCAAGCTGGCCCTGGAGGAATGGCGACATTGGTTTGAAGGAGCTCGACACCCTTTCATTGTACTCACCGATCACTGCAAGCTCGAATACTTGCAGTCTGCCAAGCGCCTCACGTCATGTCAGGCTCGATGGGCGCAATGGTTTTCCTGTTTCACCTTCCGGGTAAGTTACCTACTGGGAAACCAAAATGCAAAAGCTGATGCCTTGTCTCGACAATTCGACCCCCCTCTAGATGAGGACCGCTTCAATCCGATCCTCGACACCTCCTGCTTCGTATCCTCCATTACCTGGGACCTCGAGGATCGGCTTAGTGAGGGGGACAGGGATTGCCCCAGACCCAAAGCATGCCCGGTGGACCGTCTATGTACTCGCGCTCCGCCATCAAGATCTGATGACCTGGATCCACACGCAGCCCAGTACAGGACATCCGGGCATATGAGCTACTCAGCACCTCATCGGACGGAGGTACTGGTGGCCAAGATGGCAGGAAGAGGTGAGGGCATACGTCGAGGGATGTGCCGAATGCGCCAGATGTAAGCCCTCACACGCCCGACCGGCAGGGTTATTGCAGCCACTCCCGGTGCCTTTGCGTCCCTAGTCCCACATCGCGATGGACTTTATCACCGATCTTCCGCGGTCTGTGGGGAAAACAGTGATCCTGACAGTTGTTGACAGGTTCTCCAAGATGTGTCGCCTGGTGCCCATGTCTAAGCTTCCCACTTCTATAGAACTAGCTGATGTCCTAATCCATGAGGTGTTTCGTTTTACAGGCATACCCGAGGACATCATGTCAGATCAGGGTCCTCAATTTGCCTCCCGAGTGTTGAAGGAGATCACTAACAAACTAAAGATCTCCTTGAGTCTCTCGACCACTTACCCTCCGCAAACCAACGGCTTAGCCGAACGGATGAATCAGGAGGTGGCTAAAGTGCTTCGTCTCCCGTGCCGAAGGAACCCAGCGGACTGGGCTTCACAACTGGTTTGGGTGGAATACTCCCTAAACTCACGGGTAAGCCTGGTGATCAAACTGTCCCCATTCCAGTGTGTGTTAGGTTTCCAGCCTCCCCTATACCCGTGGGACTCACCACCCGGTGCGATCCCCCGCGTCGAAGCCTGGTACCGGGGAGTACTGTCATGCCAGCTGACACGATTTCCCCGTAATCTACACCGGGGTTATAAGCACCGCTGCGACCGGCAGTCGCCACGAAGTATTGAGCTAATGACTTTGAGCCTTACTAAGCAACTCTCTCGTCTGGCGTGCACCCTTGTTTCCCGTACCTGTCCGTCTTGCCTTTGTTGTGACCTAATCTCTGTTCATTCCCTTCCCAGAACCCCCACCTGGCCTGATCCCCCTTTCCCTGCGTTCCTCTGCATCCCCGTCCCCCCTCCCTTCTGACTCCCGTCGCCGTGTCCTAATTGTTGGAAGGATTCCCCTGGCTTCGAACCCTGCTATAGTGCAATGACCACATCACCTGCCTGCTGAATTCCATCTCCGTATGCCGATATGCCCCTTCCTGAGATTCCCCCCCGGCATCCACAAGATCGCCCAGAACTTGCCCCGGACCCGGACTCCTCTCTGGATCACTGTCTGTGTGTCCCACTTGTCTCCCTTGAATAAAGTCCCGTCTTCCCCACATATCTGGATCTCCAGCTTTCTGTGTACCTCAGGGCGTGACACACGCAGACTGAGCTGCTTGGCACTAAAAGGAAAAAAAGCTTCAGTAATGCTAAAGTAGAGGTATTAATACAGTAAAATCCTGATATAGTGGACTTGCTTATAACAGACGAGGTCTGCTGGTCCGGCAGTACGCCTTTAAGAACATGCAGAAAAAGTATCGGATATAGCGGACTCGTATTTAACACAATTTCGCTTATAACAGACAAAGAATTTAGTCCCCAGTGCCGCTTTTAGCTGTAGTTTTGTTCGACTATAACAGATATGCAGCTCCGCCGACAAGGCGCGTGGCGTGCCGTTGATATTCAGCACAGAGACGTAGTCGGGATTATTAATAGTCACGCATCTGCTGAGGTATAGTTGGATTGCTACATGTACAATATAATAATTTATAATTTAATGAGGTGTGACATGAGTAAATGGTATCCAGTAGTTGTGTTCTGGGCATACAACTATGCATATAACGGACTGTTTTGCCAGGTCCCTTGAAGTCAGTTATAACTGGATCTTACTGAACAGGAGGTAAATGCAAATAGACACGTTATTTAGTAGTGTGAACAGTGGAAATAAAGCCCCAAGAAAGCTGATACTTGGAAAGATATAACCTTCTCTGTGAATGCTGTGTGCCAAATAAATCTAAATGATCTTCAAACATGCGTTCCCTTCTCAGAATACGACTGGCAAGCTCTTCAAGAAGTAATACCAGAAGTACCATAAGGTCAATGTGCAGAAACATACCTATTTATATATTACTACCATGAAAATGATTTACACTTTAAAATTCTTTTATATTTTACTTTTATACATTATTCAAATACTTTCATTCTATGAACCGTAAAATGAACAAAAATGCTATAACTGATTATTTTGAACAAACTATCATTACTCATATGTGCAAATGAATGGTCTTGAGTGTTGGAGTAGAACTCCTCCGAGTCCGTTGAGACGAGAGATTCACGCCGGAGACGTTGAAGGAGTTGCGAAGTCACAAAGTTTATTGTCCAGCCAGCTGATTGCAATCAGGGAGTAACTATCAGACATACATTCAGCATGTGCATCAAGAAGCTCAAAGACATTGTCTCTGCCCTGGTCTCTAATAGCCCATTTGGGCTTCTTGCTATTGTCCCGGCTACGTGACAGCACCATACTATTTTTCCAGGTTAAATGTTAGTTAGTTTATTCTATGTTAGTCTCCCTCCTTGAGCTGGTGGCTTTGGTTCCTTCAGCCCGCAGTTCTCCTTATCTCATACACTTCCCTCATCTGTGTTGTCAGGTCACCCTGTCCTATCTGGGTATGTATCATGTCTGATTGTATTGGTTTGCCTGTTTGGAGCTCATAAAGGGTGAACCCAGTCCCCCTATTGATGGAGCATCTCACTGACATCAGTGCCATCGGTAAAGCATCAATCCAATTCAATTTGGTCTGTGCACAGATTATTTGCCAATTTTGTTTTATGTTCTGGTTTATTCGCTCCACTTTTCCCTGGGACGGTGGATGGTATACTGTCCCGAAAGCATGCCTCAAACCAAGGGCTTCCTCTACCCTCTGCACATACTCCTGCACCATTTTTTTCATGAACGGGTGCTACCAACCTGCCAGATTGTCCCGCATTTGTTTCACCCCTGCATGTCCCACACCGTGGGCTTCGGCCATGATTGTTTGGCGAAGGCCTGGGGGAAGAATTGGCTTCCCTTCCTTACTCTGCCACAGCCGCTCCATCCTGTGCCCCCCTTTTTCTAGCTGTTTTCTCCTCTGGGGAGGCTAAATCCTGCTTGTATTTCACTCTCGCTAGAGTTAGCCTGTAATGCGGTTGAACTTCCTCCTCAACCGTGACCATCTACTTAGACACGACGTACTCTGCAACCTGTTTTACTTCTTCATCTGCGGTTTGATTCCCTTTCGCTACCACTGTCCCTGATCCTTCAATTTATCCCTACTGACCTTAAAACCCTTTTCTGCCAGACGGCACAGCACAGACTGGGTGGCTCGCAGAGCTGCCTCTGCCATGGGGGCCGCTATCAGGAGGTCGTCCACATACTGGATGAGGGTCACACCATCTGGGAGAGGACACCCGTGCAAGGCCTGCATCAGGACCTGGTTAAAGATCCCTGGTGACAGGGCAAAGCCCTGTGGCAGGCAGGTGTACCTCAGTTGATAGCCCCTGTATGTGAAGGAGAAAATGTCCCGACATTCCCCTGCTAGGGGCAAACAGAAAAAAGCGTTAGCCAAATCAATGCACGTGAACCATTTTTGTTGCGGAGTCAGATTAGTTAGGACAACATATGGGTTTGGCACTGGAACCGTGGGAGTCAGCAGGAGAGTGTTCACAGCACGCAAGTCATGGGCCATCCGATATTTCCCTGTGCCAGGTTTTTCTACAGGGAGGATGGGGGTGTTCCACTGAGACGTGGAAGGTTCTAGCACCCCGGCCACCAAAAGGCCTTCTACGGTCTCCGCGATCCCCTCCTCTGCTGGCGGCTTGTGTGGGTATTGTCTAAGCCAAAGTGGCCCCTCCCCCAGTTGGAGTTGAAAGGTCACTGGCTCACAGGAAACCTGACCAACATCTGTGGGACTGGTGGACCATAAAGATTGTGGCAGAAACGCCAGGAGGGTCGCAGCATGTGGGTGGTCCATCTTTTCACGGCCATGGTCATGATCCCTAGTGATCTGCTCACGCTGCATGACAGCCGTATCCTGAGCTGTAACGCGGATACAATAGGTACTGCAATAGGGTGAGAAAGAGACCTGCGGGATCTGGGTCTGTACCCAGTCCTGAGCTTCCCTGGCCCATTTCACCATCGGGCCCAAATCTCTGGCCTGGTGTTTGGGATGGAGGGCCAGAGAGATATGAGGGACTGCTTCTTGTCCCATCATATACCAGGGCAGCTGTTCTGGGGTAAGCAGGCTGGCTGAAGCTACCTCCTCGGGACGCACATACAGGTTCTCAGACACAACTTGCCATTCTCGGCTTTCCAGTTGCTCAGCAAATAGCTCAGTGCTGGCCCTGTCATAGAAGTGAGTCACATGAGGAGGGTCAGACAGGGGAACATAAGGCTCTAGGAGCAAGATCCAAGGCCGCCATTCAGAGTAAGCTGCCAGGATGCCAGCAGGGCCAGGCTCCAGGATTCCCCAGTAGATGTCAGCCAGGGCCTGGCTCTGGGGCGGCTGCACCAGCCACTGTCCTGCGCCCCCCGTCCGGGCGTCACATCGCAAGTGCGTGCCCTCCGGCAGGGTAACCACCAGTCCATCCGTACTGTACTTTCACTGGCTTAGTCACTGGCAGTCGCTGGTCCTTCCCCGAAAAGCCCACAACGGTCACTCGTGAAGTGGATAGATGTTGTTGCTCTAAGACCACGTTAAGAGTGGAGTACGTGGCCCCGGTGTCCACCAGAAATGGCAGTTCCTTGTCCATGACCACAAGGGACAGCATGGGGTCTGCCTCCCCCACGCCCCGGACCTCTCGGCAGAACCGTCACTGTGAAGAGTGACTACAGTCCCACTCCACTGAACTCATTGCCGGGTATTGAGGGGAGCCGCCTGAGGGTCTGGTGCCTCTCTGCGTTGCGGAGCGGCTGGGGTCTCAGCTGGACAGTCCCTTGCCCAGTGTCCAGGGGTCCTGCACCCGTAACAGACATCTGCCCGCAATCCCCTTTGCAGCACACCCCAACCCCAGCCCCAGCCCTGATTGAACAACACTGGATTCCAGCTGTGTCTCCCCCACTAGGCACGTCTCACTGCTTCCCTCCTGCAGGCAGACCCCCCTCTGAATACAGCCCGTGGCCCCCAGCTGCGCCAAGTTTGAAGGGAATTCTGTACACACAACTGGACTGAATTGATGTCAGCCTATCGGCAGCACTACCTAGACCTGACCCAACTGCGGCTGGCAAGATAAGCTACAGGTGCCACCCACCTTATTGAGAGTCCTGTCGGCCCCACTCTTAATGGGTCAGCGGGTGCAGCCGGACTGGCACACTTTTAGGCATTCAGTTGCTGAGAATTTCCCTTCAGGTCTGGCAAACAGTAAGACCATGAACTGCACAGCAGAGTTACAGGCAAGCCCAATGGGAAAAAGTGCACTGATAAGCACCCAGTACAGGAAGAGTGCACAAGCCTCAGTCACACACGCATCCACACCTTTGCAGGTAAGGAATGAGACTCCCGGAGCCTCGTGTCCTCCTATCGCGGGCCTATCCCGTCTCTCACTGTTTGAGGACTTTATACCTCGGGTCCCGGACCCATGTTAGCGAGGGGGCCTTCTTCCCTCGATCCAAACTAGTTATTCAGGGGTCCTGAATTCCCCAGGTCACTATCCCAACTTTCCTACCGCTCGTCAGCAAATAGTGGGGTTGCCACACCAAGGAAACCGTGGGGGTTCCAGACCCTCCTGAAGGTCCAAGGACACTGCGGGTGCCTATTCCTCTGCTTCCTAATTTCCTATACCGCTGCAAAGCTCACACACTCACACATGCATTTCCTAGACAACAGACTTAGACAACAAATTGCATATGCAACATAACACCTGAATGCGCACAAACACAGAAAACCAACCCCTTAATACACACAAAAATTGGAAACCGGCACAGGCAAATCCTCCTCCATCTCAATTTACTGACAGATCCTGGGACACTTCAAACCACTTGATTTGACATCGCCAATATGCAGAATTTGATATAACAGGCTCTGCTCACCTTTAAGTGGGTGCAACCGTAGTGATCCGTGTCCACAGTATCTTGTCTAAGTATACCAATTTCTCAGAATCTCTTGTCCATCCTGGATGAGCCCCCATTTTGTTGGAGTAGAACTCAACTCCGTCGAGTCCATTGATGAGACGAGAGATTCATGTCGGAGACATGGAAGGAGTTGTGAAGTCACAAAGTTTGTTCGGCCAGCTGATTGCAATCAGGGAGCAACTATCAGACATACATTCAGCATGTGCATCATGAAGCTCAAAAACATTGTCTCTGCCCTGGTCTCTTATAGCCCATTTGGGCTCCCCCCCCCCTTTTTGCTATTGTCCCGGCTACATGACAGCATCATACTATTTTTCCAGGTTAAATGTTAGTTTATTTTATTCTCCTTGAACTGGTGGTTTTGGTTCCTTCAGACCGCAGTTCTCCTTATCTCATACACTACCCTCATCTGTGTTGTCAGGTCGCCCTGTCCTATCTGGGTATGTGTCATGTCTGATTTTATTGGTTTCGGTTCCCTGTTCCCGGCCGGTGAATTACGGTCAGGTGTCGTGCCTAGGACATCTTCCCAAATTAGTGGGGGGTCCACAAACATGATTATCAGAAGGACTGGCTGGGCCTATTGTGCCCAGATGATCTGGTAGGCCTTACTCGTGTTCTTAAGATTGATGGTTAGACCTTTCTAAACTGTTAGTTCCCACAGTGTGTAGATTCTGTTCTTAGGTAAGAACAAATTCAGATAAATCATTGGTGAATGTCAGAATCTTTATAATAAGTGCGTACATGGGGTTTAAGAACAAATTTGTTCATAAGAACTGTTGGTGAATGAGGCCCATTGACCTGTAGTGTCTGCCAGAGGGGAGGGGGGGGCAAAGTGTCCAGGGTGTGAGGAGTCTGATTTTACTGGCTCTGCAGTGGAGTCTGCCAGTGTAAATGTCCTTGGGGGGGGGCGGGGGTAGTCCCGTTCCAATTACCTGTTCTGCTGCCCTTACCACCCACTGCAGGTTCTTCCTGTCTTCCTCAGTGCAGCTACTGAACCACATTGTGCAGCAGTAGGTCAGGAGGCTCTCGATGGTTGAGCAGTAAAAATTAGTCAGCAGCTTTTGGGGGAGGTGGGCCTGACGCATCTTCCTGAGGAAGTACATTCTTTGTTGTGCCTTCCCCACCTTGTGAGAGATGTTTGTGGACTAGGTGCGGTCGGCAGAGATGTGGACTCCTAGGAACTTGAAGCTCTCCACCCTCTCTACTTCTCCGTCAATGTAGAGGGCAGAGTGCTCAGCCCGCTTATCTCTCTTGAAGTCCACTATCATCTCCTTGGATTTGGATGTATTCAGGTTCAAGTTATTACTGTCACACCATTGCCTTAGCTGCTGAACCTCCTCCCTGTAGGCTGATTTGTAGGATTGATTGACAATGACAACAATGGTGGTGTTATCAGAAAATTTGATTATGGTGTTGCTGCTGTGAATGGGAGAATAGTCGAAAGTAAAAAGGGAATAGAGGAGGGGACTATGGACACACTCCTGCAGCATGCCTGTGTTTAGGATGAAAGTGGAGGAGATGTGGTCTCCCATCCTGACGTCCTGGGGTCTGTTCCTGAGGAAGTCCATCATTCAGGTGCACAGTGAGCTATTAGGGCCCCAGTTTCTCAGCTTTTGAACCAGCATGTGGGGTCGTATTGTATTGAAGGCGGAGCTGAAGTCCACAAACAGCATCCTCACATAGGTGAGGTTGTTGTCCAGATGTTTGAGGGCTGTGTGGAAAGCTGTTATGGCATCCTCTGTGTACCTGTTTACCCTGTACGCATGTGTGTGGGTGTCAGGTGCGATAGTGGCCTTAATGTGGGGCATGATGAGTCTTTGCAAGCACTTAGTGATGGTGGGAGTTAAAGCAACTTCGGCAGTAGTCATTCAGACAGCTCACTGCGCTGTTCTTGTGCAGTGGAACAATGGTGGCTGACTTAAGGCAGGTCAGAACTACAGACTGCAGTAGCAAGAGGTTGAAGCTCACCTACCCTATTTTCTGTTGATTAATGGAGCGTAATTTCTCCATGGCTACACTGTAAAAAAAAAAAAAAAACGTAAAAAAACGGTAATTTTCTGGCAGCAGGGGCGCCAGAAAATGTCTGTTAAATGGAAAAATACTGTCAGGAAAAAAAACAGCAAAAAACAGTAAAAAAACGGTAATTTCTTTTCCTACAATTATGGTTTATTACTGTTATTCTACTGTTATACCCTTATAAAACCATGAAATCTTTTAATTTTAACAAATTAATTGTTAAAATACAGTCATACACCTCTAAAGCACAGAAAATCGTCTTTAAAAAAAGTTAAGTATAGATAACATATACTGTAAAAAACGGTTTATTACTGTTATTCTACACAAAAATATCCTTATACTGTAATACCATGAAATCTGTATGAAACATACATTGTTAAAATGTATGTTAACATACATTAAAATATTCAAACACAGAAAAATTATTTAAAGAATGATAAAAAAAAGTATGTACAGATAATATATATAGATACACACACAGTTTTTATAACAGTTCTTAAACTTTTTTTTTGCAGTTTAAACTGCAAAAATAACTAAGATTTGCTTTAATAATAAAACACACAACAACAGTAATCTTAATTTTGTTTTATTTGTTATCTGCAAATACAGCCTGTGATCAACATTTAACAAAGCATTTTTTTATGAAACTGGTTCTCCCCACTGGTTAAAACTACTGGTCTTTACTGTGTTTTTTTTTAACCCTGTACTTTGAAATGTACACAATTTAAAACGTGTAAACACACGTTAAAACGCTGCACTCACTCAAGATAAGTCAGCCACAAA
>JAODUD010010110.1:0-12054 GCA_026784285.1 Stomatorhinus walkeri
AAACATTGTTCACAAATCTGTCTAAATCTGTGTTAGTGAGCACTTCTCCTTTGCCAAGACAATCCATCCCACCTCACTTGTAACCAACTGTTTCCCGTTTTTCCTGTTAAATCCTGTGTATTTCAGTCTGTGTCCAAGTCAGTTTACCCAGCTCTGTCATTGACGTTGGTACCGTGTTGTGTGCTTGTAGCATGTTTTCCCCAATAAATCCTGTGTTTTGGACTCCCACTTCCCAACCTTCATTCCCTGATTCCTGCTCGCACGACCAGACATCACAACTGAATTTAACATGCTAACTGAGGCCTGTAGAGTCTGTGATATAACTCTTGGGTTTTTTGCAATTTCTCTGAGCATTGCACAGTCTGACCTTGGGATGAATTTGTTGGGAAGATTAGCAACTGTCATGAATATTTTCCACTTGTGAATATTCTTTCTCACTATAGAATGAGGAACTTCAAATTATTCGGAAATGGCCTTATAACCCTTCTCAGATTTATGGGCAGCAGCAATTGCTTCTCTAAGATCAGTGTTGATATCTGTCCTTCTTGACATTGTGTTGTAACACTCCTGAATGGTTCAACTGCAAAAATTTAGAGGTAATTATGATCGCTGATAATCAATTAATCAAGAGGAGTTGATTAGCAGCACCTGGCTGATATGTAGCCTTAATTCCTTTACTGAAGCAGGAAAGGGTATTCTTTATTTTTCACACGTCTTCTGCTTTTTGGCTTAGTTTTTGTTAAATAAATAATGACAAGCTGTAATATATCATGTGTTGTTCATCTGAGGTTGTATTTACTTAAAAGTAAGACCTGGGGGGTATTTTCCATACTTCACTTAAATCATCCGAGATCAGATGCCTCATCTTGGATGAGTTAATGCCAGTGAAACTCATCTGGGTGGTCAGTTTTTCAAAAGCAGCTGTGTAGTAGATTGGTCTAGCTGGATCCATATAGCCCATATATATATCCAAAAACCCATATATATTGAGTCTAAAAAACATGGTGAGAAACTCTTTGATAGGCTGTAACAAAATGACAAAAGGAAGGACACACCCTTTCACACAATCATTGTCGTTAAATAGATTCATCGCTCGCACTGCCATGCCCTTATTTGGGTGGTGCTTTTGTACTAAATTTTGATTATACGAGTGACGCACGCAGACCAAGATCAAGCATGGGAAACGATTACCCACAATCCCGCAGTGTGAGAGAAGAACCACCGGGGATGTGTTTCCCAAACAATGATGGAAGTTCGCATTAACGATGGATTGTACTATGTAATAGGGTGGGGTGAAAAAAATCTAAACTTCCAATAGTGCAAAAAAGTTGTCACTGGACACTCGTTATTAAACATGCGCGATATCTTTGAAATAGGTTAATATTTTCAGGTTTCGTAACGCGATCGAATTCTTCACCTGTCAATGTGCAGATCCACACTAGGTATCATCCATATCATGACTCAATGTAAAATTGTTCCAGTTTAATACAAGTGTGATGACTATTGGTGCGTTGATCGGGGAAGCAGGCAAGGGAAGCCGTGAAAATGGGTAAAACAGGGTTTATTAAAGTGGACAGGATGCAGGGAAGCACACAGCGAACTCACGTTAATGACAGACCTGGGGAAACTGACTGGAACGCAGACTAAATAACCAAACAATCAGAGAATAACAGGTAACAAACAGGGGGTTACAATCGGGAATTACCACGAGGTAACTAGGGGGGCGTGGCACACATGAGAATCGAACGAGAGGGTCATGACAGAACCCTCCCCCCAAAGGCGCATACTCCGACAGATGAGACGAGACCGGGGACACTAGACCTGGAAAACAAAAGCAAAACACCTCAACAAGGGACCGGGAACAAAACAGACACAGAAAAATCACAGGGGCAACAGCCAAGACAGGACCTGATAAAGTACGGGGAACGCAGGCAGACCAGGAACAGAGACGCAGCGGGAACACTGACAGGTGGGACAAAAGGGCCAGGCATGAACGAAGCGACCCGAGGGGGACGAGGAACAGAGACAGGAGGGATGCAGTGATGAGAAGCAAACAAGGGAGGCCAGACAGGAATGGACGGGGAACAAAGGGGAGCCTGAGGGAACCAAGGCGGGTGACGGGTGGTGGCCAGAGGGGCCGCAGTTGACCGGGAGGAGGGAGCAGGAGGGGACCACGAAGAGGGTAAGGAGACAGGACTAGGGACAGACGGAGGAGTCAAGGAGTGAGTCAGAGGGGGCACCAAGGGAGATGAGGAGGGAGTCAGAGGGGAGCCCGACTCAGGGAAGGAGGGAGGTATAGCCGTGGCATGCGATGGCATAGCCATAGCCGGCAAAGGCGCAGCCAACTGATGGGTCGGAGGAGGGGGAGCCACAGGCAACCCACAAGACATCAGAGGCGGGACCGAGGCCAGGCGACAAGGCGTCGGAGGTGACTGCCAAGCTGGAGCCAAAGGACCCACAGGCGACCCCCGAGCCCCAGCCAAGGCGAGCGAGGGCAAGCCAGGGGATAGGGTGGGCGGGACCCAGTCCCTACGTCTGTGTCCCCTCCCTTTGCAGGACACTGAAAGGCGGGGAGCAGACCTTAATCCACCATGCTGGGGCAGTGGCGGATGAGTCCTCCCTTTGAAGGGGTCCATCAGGGAAATCCCCGAGGGGTCCCATTCAAGCTCCTCTTCTCCTTCCATCCAGGAAGGAGGGATGAGGGTCAAACAATTCGGGACAGGGGCTGGTGTTCCAAGATCAGGCGTAGGAGGGTTTGGAGCAGGATCAGCGATTGGGACAGGCAGAGCAGGAGCCTCCTCAGGTAGAACGACGGCAGCAGGCGGGGTTGCAGCAAGGGGTGCCACAGGCATGGCGGCAGCAGCAGGCAGGTGGGTCGCGGGTGTAACAGCAGGATGAGACGGGCCCACTGCAGGAGCCTCGGGCGGTGCAGCAGGTGGAGGCAAGCCCGCTGCAAGAGCCTCCGGCATGACGGCAGCAGGTGGAGGCAGGGCCGCTGCAGGAGCCTTGGGTGTGGCGGCAGCAGGCCGAGGCGGGGCTGCTGCAGGAGCCTAAGGCGTGGCGGTAGCAGACACTGCCAACTCTTGGCTAGCAGGGGGTGTTGACGAGACGGGCAAGGCAGACGAGACAGTTGGAGCAGGCGAGTCAGGCAGGACAGGTAGGACAGGCAGGACTGGTGGCGTCGGCAAGTCAGGTGGGATGGGCAGGTCAGCCACAGGCAGGTCAGGCACATCTGCAACAGCCGCTAGGGTTGGCACAGTAAGAGTAGGCGCGGCCCCTTTAAGAGCCCTGGGGATCCGGGGAATTGCATCCCAGACTGCCCTAGCCCCCCTATTTGACAGGCGCACCACCTGGTAATGATATGCCACCAGCAGTGGCAGCTCTGTGGCCGTGATGCGGGCATTGTGCACATGAGGGGGTGCTGCAGCAGTGTTATCCACAGTAATCGGGGATTCCCCCGATCACCAGCAAGGAGCCGAGCTGGGGAGAGAGAGGCAACTCCCAGGAAGATGGTTGGGGCTTCCTCTGGCTTCTCCCTTGGCTTTCTCCTCCTCTTCCTCTGGCTCGCGGTTGTTGGTGGAGGTTGCACTGTCTCCATGGAGAGAGCGAGCGGCTGGAGCCGCCTCTCCATTACCCTCTCAAACAGCTGCTGGAGGTTTTCTCACATGTCCGCAATGACATGTGCTTCCATGAGCAGTGTCATCTCCTGGAGGAGGGTTCTGCTCCGGTTTGCTAGAGCCAGTGTTCCGGGGTCCTCCTGAACCTCCGGCTGGTCAAGCCAATAAATCACCTCCTGCAGCAGACCGATATGCAGGTCTTCGGTCTGCTGCGGTGATTCGTTGCGGAGGTCTGTCATTCTGTGATGACCAGTGGTGCGGCGATTGGGGAAGCAGGCGGGGGAAGCCATGAAAACAGGTAAAATGGGCTTTATTAAAGCAGACAAGACACAAGGAAGTACATGGCGAACTCACGTTAATGACAGACCTGGGGAAACTGACTGGAACGCGGACTAAATACACCAAACAAGCAGAGAATAACAGGCAACAGGTGGTTACAATCGGGAATTAACACGAGGTAATGAGGGGGCATGGCACACACGACTGTCGTGCTTAAAACTTTTCATTTTGGTGGTACTGAGGAACAATTTTACATTGCATCATGATATGGATGATACATAGCATGGATCTGAGTATTGATGTCACAGATGGTTAATCGTGATGCAGGTAAAGCCACAGAGCGATGTAATGTATGTGTATGACTGATACCCAATAAAAATCTACGTTACCTGAAGATTGTATTTTGTAGTGATTATCATGTTATGAAAGTGCACAAACACAACATCACAATGAGTTTAGATAATGGATTGTGTATATTGCCGATTGATGTGACTGATGAAAACTGAGATGCGGAACCTGAAAATATTAACCTATTTCAAAAATATTTTGCACGTTTAATAGTGAGGTCCAGTGACAACTGTTCTGTACTATTGGAAATTGCTATTGGAAATTTTGATTTTTTTCACCCCACCCTACTACGTAAGTTTGCAGTGTCGTTACCTCCGTAGTTCACCTGCGTTGTACTTAGTTCAAACCATGCAATTTGCTAACGTAGTTTGCAACTATGATTTTGGGAAACACACGCCAGCTCAGCTGTTATCACGTAACACTAGGCAGACAAAGCATATATGTAATACTCGTATTGCAAGACCTTGCTCATTTATCAAGTTAAAATTTATCTTAAAATTTTGCTTGTCTTGCAAAACACTTGCAGACCGAAGTACTCGCAATCCAAGGTTTTACTGTAGTTTGTAAAGTTTAATAGTTAAAGTATGTTGTCAAGGCATGTATTTAATGAAAAAAGCCCATTTGTGGAATTTGCTAACTACTGCAATGCATGATTGCTATGATATTTGGAGGCTACTTAAATTTCATCATCTGTAACTGCTGCAGCTGGTGTACACATGCCCTAGGTGTGAATTTGGAAAGGAGGGGACATGGTCCATTTTTCCCTCAGGGCCCTGTATACAGTTGTTTTGTCACTGTGTATGTAAAAAAATTGTATAATCTTTAATACCTAATAAGGAATATTTTAGCTCTATGATCACATATTACGTGAAGTGGTCTGAAAATGTAGTTTGAAATATAATTGTTGTGTGGGCCTCTGGTCATAAGTACGGTAGGGAGAATTCTCAGACTGCAAATTATTGCATTATCACAGGGGTGGCTAATTTTATCCAGAAAGGGCCTTTAGGCATGCAGCTATTTGCTGCAACACTGTACTTAGAGTAGTCCCTAGTGGACTGATTGACTGAAGAGTTCGCACACCTGGGTTTGAACAACTGATCGAACGGTTATCCCAAAAAGATCCTGCAAACACACTGGCCTTTTCTGAATAAGTTTGTCTACCCCTGTAGTAGCATATGCAGTAAGTGTGTATTGCTTGGTAAAGAATGTTTATGCCATATGATACACTTTGCCACATATAGTGAAAAAATATATATATAAAGATATATATATCTATACATTTAAAACATTAATAAAATAAAAATAAAAGAATAAAACCCAATAATAATAATAATAATGATGGGTGGCATGGTGGCACAGTGATTAGCACTGTTGCCTCACATCTCTGGGACCTGGGTTCGAGTCTCTGCCTGGGTCACATATGTGTGGAGTTTGCATGTTCTCCCTGTGTCGTCATGGGGTTTCTTCCGGGCACTCTGGTTTCCCCCCACAGTCCAAAGACATGCTGAGGTTGATTGGGGTTACTAAATTACCCGTGGGTGTGCCTGTGTGAGTGAATGGTGTGTGGGTGTGCCCTGTGATGGGCTAGCCCCCATCCAGGGTTGTTCCCTGCCTCATGCGCATTGCTTCCGGGCTCTGGACCCCCCATGACCCAGTAGGATAAGTGGGTATAGAGGATGGATGGATAATAATAATAAATCATGCTAGAATTAAACATGGGGGAAGTATATTATACAACAGGGAAATTAATGGTAAAAAATGGGGAAACTAATGGGGAGGGGAAAAGAAAAGGGCCAGTGGGAGGGGCATTAGGAGCCAAAAGATATTTTCTATTAACCGCTGTCATACTTGTAGGCCTGCAGGATGCGGTTCATCATCCTCAACATGGCCTTCTTCAGACACCTTAGAAAAGAGTACAGCACTTTGATGAAGTACCCCTTAATCATTGACAGGAGTGATTGCCAAAATGGAAGAGTAGAATGACACTGCAGCGGTCAGATACGAATCCATGCCTTTGTACTCAAGAAATGACGTCTGTGATGTTTGTATATTACATGCACCTGTCTATCCTAGTCAGCCACTAACATTCTGTAAGCAACAATGTCAGACCAGGAATTTGTAAGTGTACGTAGTGTGATTGAAACACAATGAACTGAAATCAATGTAATTACAGATAGAGTATCATTCACAAAATGCAGTGTCATAGCTAAAAGTTCTTCTGTTTACCACTCCCAAGAAGCGTCTCATTATTTTGCTGCTATTGCTATTTCTGAGTTTTTCATATTATTGGTGTTATGTGACTGACACAATAAATTGATGACAGATCTCTGATTTCTTTGTATGAATTCAATATGTGGCTTGATGGCAACATCTGGTGGAAGTTTTGTGTCAATAGCCCACTTAGAAATCCCCTTACTGATAAAAATGTTGACATGTTCAATACTTATTTATCCCGCTGTATATGTGATTATTATATATTTATATGATATTACACAGTTCGCAAGTATTTGTTTGCGACTGGCTGTGAAAGTTAGACCATTGATATTATAAAGTTAGTTTTTGTGCATGACTAGCCGTGAATCAGACCAATCGTCACTGGAACCATTGTAGTTCGAACTACGGTAGTTCGAACTAACGTGGTTCAAACTACTGTCGTACAACAGTTTTGGGAAACAGTCGTACTTCGGATGTTGGTTAGTTTGAACTACCATAGTACGATGCATCATTAATGCTAATTTCCATAATTTTTGGGAAACACACCCTGGTACAGTACACTACGGTTCACTTCACATTCTAGAATAATCAACTTCATTTACTTGGGTTAAATATAATAGTTTGTAATGCTTTGTAATCAAAGTATGTTATCGAAGCATGTATTTAATGACAAAAGCATGTTTGTGGAATTTGCTAACTACTGCAATGCATGATGGGTACGATATTTGGAGGCAACTTAAATTTCATCATCTGCAACTGGTCTACGCAGGCCCTGTATACAAAATCATTACGGGTGTCGTCCGAGACTTTTATACCTGTACAGTACATACAGTTCTATACTGCCACTGTAGTACTGTACAGTATTTGGTACACCACAGTTCCCTTCACATTATAGATAACTTCAGCTCCATTACTAGGGATGGCCAGATGTAATTGCACAACTTACCAGAATAAAAAAACTTAAAAATGTATTGTTCTTATGTTCATTTTACATATAAAACTGGATTAGATTTTTAGACTAGGTCTAAGTGACACTATTAAATACCACCATGTTAAATTTCACTGAGTTGCCCATGATGAATTTCATTTACTGGGAAATTTTCAAAAAGATCCAAGGAATGCATTTTGATGGTAGATGACTGTTTTCACAAAATGGAAGTTGCAAACCTCCATTTTTGCCCTTGGCTGCCCTCTGTCGTAATTTTAATTTTGGGGCTATTTTTATGATGTTTATCAAGTGTATGTATTTAGGTGGAGATTTTCATCCATATACTGTTTTGTGAAGTGGTAATAAGATCCATCAAATATAAAATAGAGTAAAGTAGAGTAAATAGAGTAAAATAGAGTAAATATCTGGCTGGTCGTCACTAAGTGCTGTTTCTTTAATTTTGTGTGCAATTTGTGTCAATTTGAACAGCTCCAGATTGTGACCTATACAATGTGAATAATTATTAAGATGTCATGCTGACAAGATCAAGTTTCTGAGGTTGCCCTTCTCTTTGCCACCACTATGTGGTGCTGTTTCAGTTTTGGTGTGATTTGTCTCAATATTTGATGAGGCCTAGATCTTCACCCACACAACATGTCTGCACAAGTTTAAAAAGACCTGTCATATCCTTTTTGAGTTATTGTGTCAAATGTATCAATTGCCTGAAACTGTCCTTTGTTTTGCCAACACTACTTCAGTTTTGGGATGATCTGTGTCACAATTTGATCACTTTCAGATTATCACCCATAAAATGTGTCTGTAAAGTTAGAAAAAAGATCTTCAAAACATGTTTATAGTTACTGTATTCACAATACAATGTTCTACAGCTGCCTTTTCCCTACTTTACTGCCACGTAGCACTGCTGCTGCATTTTTTGGGCAACTTGCCTCAAAATGAAATAAGGTGTAGTAATTCAGCCATAAAATCTTTTCCTAAAACAGTAAAAATATCCATGATATGCTTTTTCACTTATCACGTTCACAAGGTCACCTGCTTTTATCATTCCCATTGCTACCACTCATTTCAAGTATTAGTTCCAGTTATCACCAATACAATGTGTCTGCAAAAGAATCGTCAAATGCTTTTTTGAGTTGTGTTCATGGGATCAAGTGTCTGAAACTGCAAGTTTTTTGCTATCACAATTTGGTGCTGCTTCATTTTGCAGGCAATCTGTCTCAAGATTTGATCAGTTCCAGCCCACCACCCAAACAATGCACCTGCAAAGTTTGAAAAAGATCCATCAAAGACATTTTGAGTTATTCCATTAACAGGAAGCATCTGCTTTGGTACGTATTCCCCAAACGGGGAGAACAATAAATGTCAAAGCCATTTATTATGTAGGTAATGCATACAAATACAGAGTGACTGATAACATCAAAACTATTCATATATAATATTCATTTTAGCCTTTATAATCACAGCATATTCATCTAAATTTCATTGATGTCTTGCTGAAGTATCATTCAAAAAAAGGATGTTACTGTTGAAGAGAAAGACATCAGAAGTCATCATTCAATAATATGACAGTGACTTCACAGAGCACATTTTTATGAAACTGTCTAATCATCAAAGGATTATGTGAATGAATACATCTGTTTGCATTGTTGAAGATGCATTATCATAAAAGAACACTAACATGGTTATCCTATAAGGCGGCCTAAAGTCAACAGTAAGAGAAACCTAGAAGTAATCAGATCAACCATAAACTAAGCAGCTAAAATATTCTAAGACAATTACTAAGGTATATAATCTGGAGTCAAATAGCAGTTTGCTTTTATTTAAGGAGCGGGGAAGAACCAAATTAAGCTGCCGAGCTGGATTCTGTCTTCAGGCCTCTGGATAGTTACAGTCTCTGACCATACTAATCCCGAATGTTACAATCACTTATAAGAATAATCTTCTCAATGCCAAGTTTGTCACAAAGCCAGCAAGTCATTCATAACATATTTCAGAAAGCCATTTAACAGTGAAAGTCTGAAAAAAAACTGAGAAAGCATCATTTCTATCCATTCATCCATATTCTGCAACCACTTGTCCGATTCAGGGTTGCAAGGGGTCTGGAGCCTATGGGTGCAAGGCAGGGAACAACCCAGGGATATCAGACTAACCCAGTTAACCACAGCATGTTTTTTGGACTGTGGGGGGAAACTGAAGCACCTGGAAGAAATCCCACAATGCCTTAAATCCACAACACATTAAATCATGACAAAGACTGGACCAGGTCCCATAGGTATGAGGCGACAGTACTAACAACTGTACCACCATGTTGTCCCAAAGCTGCATTTATTACATAGATTTTATTTTTATATATTTTATTATTATAACTTTTTCATAATTTAATCTTTCAACCACTTAACTTAAGGTTAAAGTCCTGTGGTTAGTTTTTTTCTAGTATGTACTATTATTATTATTATTTTCCATAGCATACTATGGGAGCATTTGATAATTGACCCCATAAACCATCCTATAATAATATTTTTTTACTAAAAGAGTAAATACTAAATTACTAAAATAAAGACTTATAATGGGATATAGGCTTCAGTGTTGAGTGGTAGGACTGGAAAATTAACTTGCTTAATAATGTGCTTGTCACAGCTCTCCATGAATGATATGCCATAATTACATGATCTAAAACTGAAAAGCTGAAGAACCACAAATCCTTGCTGGCTTGCACTGGAAGCTACTCACCAATGAGCTGTAATTGCAAAACCACCCACGTACATGGGCTGTAAACGTTAACCTGGCCAAATACATCTACTACCATTTTAAAGCAAAATGCAATGACTAACACGGTACTGCATACTAAGATTTTCCCCTTATTTGAATATTCCAATTCCAAATGATAATTCTAAACAAATACCATGCAAAATGAAAATAAGAATTCTACACACATACTGATAAGTATTAAGTTAACCTAGTGTGGATAATAATTAAAAGAAAACTCTGTTACCTTCTAATTCAATTAATATATTTCATATTAAAACCCAATAAGCTTCAATCTAATTACTCAAAACAGCATCCCTGCAACATAATTGACATTTCGTGTACTTTAGTTTAGTCTTATTATGAATTATAATGAAACACTACAACACCTGAATGTCTTATAATACCTGAATGAATTAAAAACAAGCAAAGATCTAAAAGAGGTCAAGTGCAGTGTTCTTGTCAATGGTCAGCGTTTCCCTAGTCTAAAACTAGGTTATTAAAGAGCTAACAGGTTTCCCTTCAATGCAGTTAAAGAGTGATGGGAACTAGTCTCTTCCATTCACTTAAAATGTGTTTGATCTTCATAAAACCTAGTCTCCCTCAGCAAATTAGTCCTCATTTCCAGGCCTTAGCAACACTGACACAGCAACAAGCATAGAGAGTACAGAAATAGTACTAAAAGCACAGCATGTAATTAAAAGGAGCTGAGAGGCTGTAATTCTACTTTGGAACTGAAGACGTGGTGCAGAGCCACAGATCAAAATTTGCACAAGTTTTGAAATATCTACCAAAATGGAGGCAATTTAAACTGTCCTAAAACAGATGGTTATTTGAACTCAGCTCTTCTCTAAATTGTCTACAGTGTGTGATTCTGGGCAGGAGTGTGTGCGCGGTGTTGAACATATATCCATGGGCTTGTTATCTGCTGCATGAGACAGGCTTGTTACAACCCTGTGCTGCATAAAAGAAACATTTCTATTATAATTCAGTGCAAACACAATTTATGGAATCCCGGATTATTAAAAAACATAGAAGGCTTATTCATCTAATCCTGGGTTGTTAACCATATTTCTCTAGGGCTTTGAGCCTGGCATCATTGGCACATAGCATCTGTAAACATATCCCAAACAACTGCTTTGCTCCTACCGTCACAACACTCACTGCTGGTACAATCTCTGATAGTCTCTGGGACATCTGTAACCCTCTCACACAATCTTACCAGTATGTGCCGCTTGCCCAGAAATGCCTGACTACTGTTCAACAAGACTAACAGTAAACACATCCATGCCTCCCTAGCCTTTTCACCAGCACCACCACCAAATTTTATGTATAATTTTTATGTACTCAAGCAAGGCTGCCACAGCCACCCTTGTAAACCTCTACTCATCCCTGCAGGCACCCCCATAGAGATTTAATTTCAGAAATGAAACCTTAAAAAGCTGCGCTGCACCGCCAGACCACTAACCGTGCAGGTCCTGCCCTCAGTTCGCAGAGTTACCTCGTTTCCACTGCACTGCTCCTGAGTGAACCTGGTCAAGAAAATTGTGGTTTATCCTAATTAGTTTTGTTACATTTTAAAATGAATTATCTATAAATTACTTAACTATATTACTATTTTAGCAATGTTCTACTTCATACACATTGGAATAGAACAAACAATTCTAGTTAGATAATAATAATAATAATAATAATAATAATAATAATAATAATAATAATAATAATAATATTGGGGTATATCTCCAGGTGTGTGGAGTTTAAGTCAAGGGAGGTAATGCTAAAAGTATACAATTCCTTGGTAAGATCTCACCTTGAATATTGTGTGCATGTTTGGTCACCATATCTGAAAAAGGACATTGCGGCCTTAGAAAAGGTGCAGCGTAGGGCCACAAGAATGATTCCAGG
>JAODUD010010111.1:0-12009 GCA_026784285.1 Stomatorhinus walkeri
GGGAGAGGGAACTCAACTGTTTGTAAATGCATTTTTTGCGTTTGTTTGTTTTTCTACTTACACAATTATTTTAGGTAGCCTATACATACATATATTTTTCACGATAGATAGTGCGATTGTTTTTTATAATTTTTTTTCGGGGGGACAACCCTCGGATGGGGTGGGGACATGTCCCCTCCGTCCACCCCGTGATTTACGCCCATGTTCCTATCTGTGTAAGAGACTCAAAAGAGCCGTTAAATCAGGATGAGACCTCTCTGCCTACACTGACACAATAAAAGACTAGCAGACGATGAGCATCTCTTTGCTATGTTGTACAAAACAAAACTAGATTTATTATTATTATTGTTGTTTTGTTTGCTTGCTTGTTTATCTAAACCCCTCCCACGAGAAACCTCACTTCAACAAAGATGCCACCCCAGCCAGTTGTCCACCTTGCTCTTGGATCCGCCACTGATGCCACCTGTCCGGCTCACAGTAGCAAGGATAAGATACATCGCTAAAAGGTTGAAAGCAAAGGGCTCGATCTATCTTCAAAACATTTATTGGAAATTAAGGAATATTATATCTCAGAAGTATTTATGTGAAGAATTTAGAATAATTTATGTGAAGTGGTAAGGATTATTATTTTGTACATAGTTTGTAACATTGGTGACATACTGATGTTGTGTTAATTCATCATTAATTAATCATGCTGCACGTTTTATCTCAAACAGTCACTATACTCATTACTATATCTGTTCATTCTGTAAAACTTTGTGAACTACTGCAGGAACAAGTCATGAATAACACAAGTTAAATACAGTACTGATATTTGAATCATGATTGCTGAAGGAACTCCCAAGTTACCATCAAGGAACTACTGAAGGAACAAGCCATGAATAACACAAGTGAAATATTCATGTCTGTTCATCATTAATGAATGGTGACGCATTTGGCGTGTGGCGTGACACACTCAGGCAAGAAATCTTTAATTTATATTATTTCATTATAAAACTAAAATTAGCTGCATCAAAAGCGTTGGGGTAATTATTTACAAACCCTACATACTATTTGCAAGTTAATAAAACTGTTACATTCATGTAAATGAGTGTGCAGTCTTGTCTGGAAGTGAAAATCGCACGCCAGCCAGATGACCTAAGTTGGTGACGCTAAGGTAGCAACTATTTTTGTTCATGATTTGTTCATAATTTCTACGTCAGTAGTAACTGAGTTATTACAAAGGATTTGTGCTCCGTCATGTAAATTGTTACGGTAACATTTACTTTGCGAGTGGATGAAGTTGTTTTAGGTAACAGCCATAGGCGATTCTACACCCTATTTAAGAAGGTTTCCGTCCCCCTGTTTTCTGTTTCACAACCCCCTCTCCCCCGAGAAATACTTTAGCGATTTGTCCCGTATTTTCGTATGCATTTCGTGATCCCCGCTCGGCGAATTTTATTAAATTTTATTTGTATGCTTAGCCCCCCTATGGGTGAAATGGTAGAATCGCCCATGTAATCGATGCTGCCCGCAGCTCTGCGTGATTCGCAGTGGATAGACGGCGAGTGACAGATACGGCGACCGAGCGCCTGGTATGCCTGTCGCATGTCACAAGAGCCCGATTGCATAACATTGATTCGTTCTTACCATCGTTCTCCTTAAGCAGTCGCCCGGGATACCGGCAAAAGAAACCGAGCAACAGTCTACATCGTATGCTGTTTCAAGTTAGTGTGGTGAGATTTTATTTGCTATTATCTGTAAGATTGACTGAGCTATTATCACTACTATACAGTAACTACAAGGTTTCCTTTCATGTTTTCTCCCTTTTCAAATGTTAATGTTGATGTTTGAGAGTTTTATAAGTGTGATTGAAAAAAGAAAGTGAAAAGTAACGTTGCATTAAAATGATGTTTCCATCAGGGAAATGACATTTTCAACTGTGAACAATGTGCATATTTCAGTATAATTAAAATGCAGTTAAACGTAGTAATTTAACGTTAAGGACTGTAATGTGTTAATTGGTCCATGCAGGAGAGGGATCTTAGGGTTAAACTAAGCCAGAGTGTCTGTTATGGTTCAAAACTTTAAGCTTATGATGGAGGTGGACATAGGCAAGCTTGCATCCTTATAATTTTTGAGGACTTTTGGGTATTTTCTCAAGGAAGATAATAAGGTATTATTATTATTATTATTATTATTATTATTTTGTTGTTGTATTGTTGGTTAAGTACTTATTTAAAACACTTTATTTTAAAATTTTGCAGTTGGAACAGCTCGGCTATTTTACAGAATTTTTAAAAATGATTTTCCTGAAGATGTTCTCAAGATTTAACTAAATCTAGTCAGTATAATGTCTGGCAAAGGCAGAATCCTGTGTTAAAGAACATTTCTTTTCCTTTTGGATGCTTGAAGAAAAATTGTGAAAACCTGTAATTGTCGCTTGTGAAAGTACAGCTTGACAAAATGATTCGTACCCTAAGCTCATGTGATTTTTTGTCATTTGCGTTAAGAAACCTTTTTTTTTTGTCTTTTTGATGGCCATATGGCCTATTTCCTGTTTTTAACAACATGCATTATAACAGAAGTTTGTTGAGCTTAACAGCAGTCTTACGTGAAATGGGTCACAGGATGCAGAAATGGGTTAATGAATTCATAGTCACAGCATAGCAGCAGTCTCCTCCTGACATATATACTCTCAGTTCTTCTGCATAGCTGTGGTGTGCGGGACCTTTTATGGATGTATGGATGTTTTTGACACCTCTGAGCAATGCTGGCCCTAACAAAAGGGCCCCCTCTATAACTTAAACTTTATGTGTTGAATTCTTCTAATTGGGCTAAAGTTCTGATGCATGTAGCACTCAAAGCTAACATCAGTTTAGTCTGTGCAATTACACTGAAATCAGGAAGAACCTGGTTTGTGGCTTGGGGTTTTTGCACAGGCAGTCTGTCTCAGCCATGGTGCTTCCATTTCAGTTCATATTTGGTTAACGTGAGAAGCTCAGTGTGATAAACCATGATAGTCTGCTTGGTTCATATAGGAACTTACAAACAGCTGCACACAACAGCCCACTTTAAAGAAGTAGTACAAAACACCGGGTTCCAATGATCTGCTAGTAGTTTGAACTGAAAATAGGACAGATAGTTCTAGATGAAATTTAAACATAGTATCACAAATATCATATACTTATTGATTTCTAAAACCAGCTTAGTTGAAAACTGAAATGGTCCAAACATCAGTAAAAGTTTTTTTTTTTTTTTTACTTTAAACCTGTTTCTTGGAACAGGGATTGAGAGACATGTGCTGTCTGACACATGATTGCTGGTTTTCAGGATCTTTTGGTCATTGATGTTGTGACTTTTTGTGGATTTTCTCATATTCAATTCATTGTACTACATTACAATGAAAGACAAATTACCTAAATATTCAGTCATGCTTAATCCAGTTCAAAACGTTGCTTATAACCCAGAACATCTGACATAATTCCTAGGGTATTTAACAGTTTTACATTTGTAGGTGATGGTTAGACTTCAATGCTTCTGGCAATGATTAAGAATGCATCAAGACTGGTAGCAGTGCAACCAGAGTAGCACTATGGCTGGCAGCTGACATACATCACAGGTCCTCTGCTAGTCCACAATACCCCTCTTCTTACCCTTAGCTTGTTGTGCAGGCAATGAAGATGGCCTGGCTGCTGGTGGCTCTTCTGCATTTTGTGCGGTTGTTGCAGACTTTAGGTAAGACCACTCCAGGTTTCTTCTGCAGGAGACCACATCCTCACATTCTCCTTGGGTTGCATTAAAACAAGCAGAACAATGAAGTTCTTTCATGAGTGTTACGTGTTGCTGTCAGTGTGGACAGTATAGCGTCCACTCTAAGTGTGTTGTGGACGGGAGGGTGCAGGGGCAGTTAGGGGACTGTACTCATAGACCAGAGACTGGACATGGACACACACAGAGAGACAGAGACCTTTTAAGGGAGTCAGGCCCTGTGTTGGTCTGGGTTGGCTGCCAGGGATGACTTTGTCCTGATTGATTATTCTGGGTGTTTCTCAGAGACACCCATGGAATGCAGACCTCAGCCCACATGCGAGGAGTGCCTGAAAAGCCCATACTGTGCCTGGTGCAAAGAGAAGGTTAGTTTCCTCTTTCCTGTCTTAATCATCAATAGCATCAATCATCACAGCAAGTAAGCCTCCTATGAACTATTGAGGTTTTCATTGCATAGAGGAACTGGCTGTTTGCTGTGCCCATGACAAATATACTCTTGAATGAAGACACCCAGTGCCTTTCATTGTTATAACCGATAATGTCCACTATGGTGCCAAGCAAAAAGGAGGCTAAAACGGGCCAAATGAACGGGTAGCTGTCTGTTACATTCAGGATTCTGGGTGATGCCGTTGACTGTTAGATGTTGAAGCAAAGGTTAGTCTAGTCAAAATGATATGCTGTAATGCTAGTCACCATTGTCATATGGCATGGAAATATAGTCAAAAAGAGCAATAGCTTAATTAACAGAAGAACCTGCAACTAGATTTAAAGCAGTTTATGCTGATAACTACACATTTAGCCACAGAAAGATTGGTGGGACATTCGATCTGGAACTAAATATACATTTTTAACGTTGATATTCTATTGTCTATGAGTAACCAGCCCTCAGAATAGGAAGAATAGGAGATGATATGATCAGTCTGATTGTAACAGCAGTATGAAGTTGGTAGATGGTTTTCAGTTGTTTTCTTCTCTTAATTTGGTTACAGACGTGCATTATTTAGTGTAGACATATGTACCCTCGGATTGTTGCAAACTGTCTAAAACTTCTGAGGATGATTCTGAACCATCTGAGATGGTTGTTTCCAATCAATATCAGACATTATTTATATTTTTGACTGAGGGTGCATATAGAAATACTACCCTTTTTAAGAATGTTGAATTTAATTGGAAATTGTACAAATATACCCACACTTTGATGTCCTAAAAATAAATTTGTACAAATATATAAAACACTTTGATGTCCTAAAAATAAATTTTAAAACGTTGAGTAACTTTTTGTGTGAGTACCCACCAGCACAGTAAGGTGCCGATTCCTCCTTTCAGAATTGTTCAAGTGTAGCTAGACTTTGCCAAGGGTCACCGTGAACTGCCCTTGTATCCCAGTGATCTAGAACACTTTAGAACCAACATCTCTACATTTCTTCAATTCTCTATTGCTGCTTTGGTGCATTGGATCACTTCTGTTCAATTTCACTTTTCCTGCAGAGGGAATCTTTTCCTTAATCTGTATGGGTTTGGCATGATTCAGCCATTTTCCTTGTTTATTGCCTGCTGTCTGATGTGGATCATCAGGACGGGATGCTCTTACCATGCATCAGAGCCTGTGTTGGGTCAGCCACCAAAGCACTGAAAGTTCTCCATGTTTCATGAGACCACAGAATCCTTCTCCACATTATGCAGAATTGCCATAATGTTTTTTTCACATGCCTTAAATGAGTTTCAAGGTGTTTCAAGTTTTTTTTCTTGCTGTGCCTTTAGGACTCAGATTATAGTGGCTCTTGTGATATTGTAACATGCACACACCGACCATACTATGGGGAAAGACAGTGAGGCCATCAGATCTCCTCTTGGTTCACTTCTTCATTTTCATGAGACAAATTAATTGTAGCCTTAGATATGCTATATACCTTATTCCTTAATGGGAGGCTTACTGGTGTAGCTGTCTTTATTTTGGGGGTAATCATAGTTATTTCATTTCAGGAGTAGTGTAATTAGCGTCAGGAATGAAAACGCTTAGGGAATTATTAATAGGGACTTTTATTGGCCAGGTATATGCAAATCCAGTTAAGGTGTATAAGTTTAGGATTTAAAATAATATTTTGACTATTTACTTTTGGACGTACACATAAATGTTTTGGTTACTGTATATAAATGTAAGCAAATAAAAATAACAGATAAATAAAATAAAATAATATGATGTTGTGTTTCAGTGTCAGATTGTAAATGCATCACAAATGACAAATTTAAAGGGTATGTAAGTCACATAGACTGTTGGTACTGCTTTTTACTTTAAGCTACTTTGGGTATTAAACAAATAGGACATGTTTCAGGACTTTCTGAAGTTTGGAGAGTCCAATGAGCGGAGGTGTGACAATATAAAGGCTCTCTATAAGAGAAATTGTAGGGATGTGTTCAACCGTGACTCGGTCAAAGACACCCGCAGAGATGATGACCTCTCCAGTGACCCTGACAACATAGTTCAGCTACGACCACAGAACCTTTACCTAAAACTCAGAATTGGTGAGTTATTTTTCCATTGTTATTCTCACCAAGCAACAATGCAGCTTACATTTTATATTGTTTCATTTATATTGTTATTACGGATTCTAAGGTGATTAATACATATAATACTGCAAATTTTAAATATTACGTAGCTGTCTAGTAAAGTAAATCAATTAAGTTAATTCAGTTGAGACTTATGGGGAGTAACAATAGAACTACAAGGATCTCTTTACAATCAACTTGTGACTTGGGTATTTAAACAAAGCTACGCAGTTCTCTGGGGCCAAAGTAATATTCAAGTCAGCATTAAAATCTTATTTTGACTTATTTGTACAGTTAGTTGGTCCTTGCCCTGCCAATCATAGAAATGTGTCTGCATTTCATCATTATTTCAGGAGAACCAATGACCTTCAATGTGGACTTCAAACGAGCAGAAGGCTACCCCATTGACCTGTATTATCTCATGGACTTGTCCTACTCCATGAAAGATGACCTGGGGAATATAAAAAATCTGGGGCAGAAGATCCTTGATAATCTGTTGCGTGTTACGCGTAAGGTCCGGATTGGTGAGTACATGCAAATGAATGAATTATATCCTTTTTTAGAAGGTTATATCAACTCTCAGCCTTGGTTTGATGCCTAATAAAGCCCATCTCTGATTTGCTTTGATCCCCATACCTGCAGGCTTTGGGTCCTTTGTAGACAAGGTATCCATGCCTTACGTCAGCACAGTGAACGCCAAGCTGATAAATCCCTGCCCCAGCCGCCTTGATACCTGCCAGCCAGCCTTCAGCTTTAAAAACGTGCTGGGACTCACAGAAGATGGCAATGAGTTCAAGAGGAAGGTCAGTGAGCAGAAGATCTCAGGCAACTTGGACTCCCCAGAGGGAGGCTTGGATGCTATGATACAAGCTGCAGTTTGTCAGGTAGGAATAGCTGAACTTCTATTTGGTCACTGAAAATTTACAGCATTATTCCATATGCCATATTTTATATAAATAGCAGATTTTTCCTGACCTAATTCAGGCTATAAATTTACATCTATGTGTGCACAGCTTAAATTTATTGATCAGCAAAGGAATGTGAAAATTGTATGATTACTAGCCAGGTGAAGGACGGCAGACTGTTTGATCTGTATTGCTTCCTTCCTGTAGGATCAAATTGGCTGGGGCAACGTGACGAGAATCCTGGTCTACACATCTGATGATACATATCACATAGCTGGAGATGGCAGATTGGCTGGGATTTACCACCCCAATGATGGGAGGTGCCACCTAAATGCAGAAGGCGTGCACGATAAAGACACAGTTTACGTACGTGACTGTCAGTAAATACCCATTTTTGTCCATCCCCTCCAGCATTTGTGATCCTTGAGCTCTTGTTATATGCACACCACCTAGCAGTTGACCTGAACTCGTTTTGTCTGCTGCTGCTCCATGTAAATCATATTTTTTTAGGACTACCCTTCAGTTGGCCAGCTGTCCAGGGTCCTCTCAGCCAACAACATTCAGCTAATCTTCGCCGTTACAGAGCATAGCATTCCAACCTACAAGGTCAGTGACCCTAACCTTTGTTTCTTACTAAAGCAGTACACCAAGTAACAAGCTAATTATTCTCTGCCCCCCCCCCCAGGCACTAAGTGAGCTAATCCCGCAATCGGTAGTTGGAGTTCTTGAGAAGGACTCCAGCAATGTCGTCCAGCTCATTTCAGATGCCTATGGGGTGAGTACTGCGTCCAAACGCAACAGCCTCAGGTTGCATGTGCTGTTGACAATACTGCATGGAGTCTCAGTCGCAGCAACACGGAAATCAAGTGTGGTCAGCAGCTTTTCAAGCTTTTCACACATGATGCTGTGAGAACATTAGAGCAACAGGAAATAATATATTTACCTCTACTGTAAAATATCCACTTAGAGTCACTAGTTACAATAAGTTTTGTTTATACAGTACTGTTTAAATATTCAAGGATGCTTCACAAAAATCAAACAAGAATAAATAGTAAGCAGTAGAGAGTCACACACTAGTATAACTGCACAGAGTAATGCCAGTAAGCAATGATGGCAACACATCATCATAGCTCAGAAATACTTCGTTATCCATCCATCCATCCATCCATTTTCTGTAACCGCTTATCCTACTGGGTCGCGGGGGGTCCGGAGCCTACCCGTAAGCAACTGGCATGAGGCAGGGAACAACCCTGGACAGGGGGCCAGCCCATTGCAGGGTGCACTCACACATCATTCACACACAATACTTCATTATATAATATTAAAATACATATTTTAGCAGAATTTGAAACGGGCAAGGAATTCCAGAGACTCAAAGGAAGTAAGTTCTAGAGTTTAGGATCAATCACACTGAATGACCTGCCACCCATGGAAGAAAGTGTGAACTTGGGGACTGTGTGTTGATTAGACTGATATAATCAAAGGGTATGTGGAGTGTAATGGTGAAGCACCTCAGAGGAGCTGAACCTGAAAGAACCCGAATGAGAAGCACTTTGCATTGAATGTGGAATGAAACTTGCAACCACGCCGAAGCATTAGGGAGCGGATTTACAGAAACAGTTTGCTGTTATGCTGTTATGTCCAGGACATGCTCCGTCTTATGCTGGGGCATAATTCCACAATGCATCTTACAGACAAAGGCAACTTGGTAACACTTTACTTAAAGCTGACACCTTCATAATACATTATAATGGATAGTATAAGAATTAATAAAGCATTGCAGCATTTTCTATTGATTAAAGATGAGAGCTTCATAAAGCATTCATAATGCATAAAAACGGCTACAATGTCCATTTATAAATATCTATAGCCATGTTTATAATGCTTTATGAATGCATGATAATGTGTTATGAATGTGTTCATAGAATTTTATATACATGGCATTCACAGAAAGTGTTCACAGGAAATGTGTTACGGTCAAACAACATAAGGAAACTAAACAGACCATGAGGGATCTAAACCAAAGCAAGTAACCCAAAACTAACAAAGTCTTAAATTTACCACAGGGAAACATACACTATACTAAGAACAAGCTTTTCACCAGGGAATAACTAACAGCAAACATACTCACACACAGACAGTAGCCAACAAGGCAACTGAGAACAGGCAGGGATTTATATACACAAGTAAAAAGGTCTAGACGAGGGACAATCGTGGGTCATTAATGATTATTCAAACACTAGGGACTAGGAGATAAAAAGACATAGCAGAAACAAGGAATACAGGGCATGCATACAAACTGGGCACAAACAAGTCAGACAATGACACCGCGGGCAAGGGTAGACCAGGGTACATACAGACAAGAAACTTACAAGGACTTGAAAGAAAGAATTTTGGGGCACAGATACTAAAACTGTTGTTGAGGCTGGTCTCTGGACAGCTCTGAACTCGCAGCAGTTTGGGATTTCTGGTTCTCAGCCAGGAGCTCAGCCCCTTTAGTCACACGGTGAGGACTGTGACTGGGACCAGACCTAAGGGAGCTACAGCAAACATTGACACTGAGAACTTAAATATAAAGACATGGACTGGACTAAGCACATAGAAAAGACCAGCCACACACCCTATATTATTGAAATAAGAGAAAAGTGTTTTATATATTAATTAAAAAAGATAAAGTTCTTCATTTCCATTGATGAATGAATTTAGTTTTTAAGCACTTGAACAAAGGATTAATGAACAATTGATATAGTTTATGAAAATGCACATATGCAAGTATAAAATATTTTTTTTTAGTGAAGTATCAGGTTTCCATCCAGTTGAAACTTTCATATCCTCTGGGTGCCTGAGGTCACGCTATGATGGTGACGGGCCTGCCTAGTTACTTTAAAAGGATGTTTTGTTTCTAAGTCAGGGATTTATCTTATTCTAAAATACTTCATAATGCTGTCCCCTGGTGCTTTCAACAGTGTAACATAAGAATATTTCCTTTACTGTCATTTTATCATGCACTTTCATACAATCAAGAATGAAATACCATTCCTCCTAGACCAACAGTGTAAACAGATAAATAATAAAAAAAAAACACAATACACATAACAACCTGTATCCATGGCGATCTGTGGTGCATTTGCAGGGAGTAGCAGCATGATAAATCTTTTATAGTGCGTTTAATGATGCATGCAGCAGCATGTACTGAATAATAAATCTTCACAACCTGAGCAATAAATGTGGTACGAAAGCTGGTTGTCCTGGTATGGATATTCCTGTACCTCTTCTCTGATGGCAGGAGGGAAAACAGGCTGTAGGAGGGGTGGTCAGGCTCCATGACGATGCTGGAGGGTCCTGCAGATGCGGCGCTGGTTGAAGATCTCCAGCAGGGTTGGGAGATGGGCACCGGCGATCTTCCCAGCTGTTCTCAATACCCTATTCAGCTGTTTTTATTCAGAGGTTGTGCTGGTTCAGAACGAGACAGTGATACAGTAGGTCAGAACACTTTCAGTGATGCCCCTGTGAAAGGTGACGAGGGATGGGATGGGTAGGTGTAAATGAAGCTGTCTTAAAGCTGTAAATCATCTCAGGACCTCTGCACACCTAGCTACCACTGCAAGTTTTTCTGAAGCTGGCAGCAAATAAGGATGCATGGACAATGTCAGGAAATGTCATTCAGCACCCTTGCCTTTGTGGGATGGAAATTCAGTAGCCTGCAGTTTTACCATTTCAGCTTCACGTTCTGTGGTTCCCTGCAGCTTCCTCGTTGCCCTTTCATTCTTCTCTGACACACATTTCAGAACGGAAGCCGTGTAGCATGCAGCTGGCTGGTTCTCACGTTTTACAGTCTGTGCTGGAAGGAACATGTGTTTTACAACCAGAAGTCTTGACAAAATATTTGCCTGATATTTGTCTTAGTCTTTCAGTACTGTAGTAGAATTCAGAGCTTGACTGAGATTGCTGGGTTTAACTAATAATCTCTAGTTTTGTAAAGGAATGCTCTACAAAAAACTGCCAGATCACCGGCCGTGCTGGGAATCCTTTTTCTAAGGTGGTACCTTTGGCAGGTCCTGTTAATAGCCTCTGTAATGCTTAATTTCTTACTGCTGTATTTGACTGCACTGATTTTAGCTGATATGAAATAATGCGTCTGTGAAAATAAGTAGAAATGTCTCTGATAAGTGGGGTCCATTGGGTTTCCACAGAACTTGTCCTCTACTATCCTTCTGGAATACCAGCAAGCTCCTCTAGGCTTGGATATCTCATTTAGATCTCACTGCAGCAAGGGAGTGCACAGCGAATGGAAGAGGACGGGAAGATGCAACAATGTGAAAATCGGGCAGCCGGTGAGAAGAGGGGCTGGCAGAGGATGGGAGGGGTCTGAGAGAACATGTGAGAGGGAGGGCTGACGGAAACACTGCTGGGCACTTTGTCTTTCCCCAGCTGAGCTTCACTGTCAGACTGAGCGCCTCGACATGCCTGTCAAAGGCCGAAACCTTCCTCATAAAGGTACAGGGGCTTCGCGAGGAGCTGAAGGTCACCGTAGAAACGCTGTGTGACTGTGATTGTGACGACCAGAAGCACAGCGCCACCCACTGCAATGGCAATGGGACCCTACATTGTGGCATGTGCAGGCAAGTCTACAGCCAGATATCGACAAGAGATAACACAACAGGAATGCTTACTGAATTACCATCATTACAATTATCCTTATTTATTCCTTTTTGATTTGATCATTTGATTTAAACCAGGGGTAGGCAATCTTATCCGCAAAGGGCCGGTGTGTATGCAGGTTTTCACTGCAACTCCCTAATTAGGT
>JAODUD010010113.1:0-12004 GCA_026784285.1 Stomatorhinus walkeri
CCCTGCAGTGGGTTGGTGCCCCATCCTGGGTTGTTCCCTGCCTTGTGCCCTGTGATGGGTTGGTGCCCCATCCTGGGCCGTTCCCTGCCTTGTGCCCTGCAGTGGGTTGGTGCCCCATCCTGGGCCGTTCCCTGCCTTGTGCCCACAGCTTCTGGGACAGACCGCAGTCCCCCTGTAACCCTGAATAGGACAAGCAGTTACAGGAAATGGATGGATGGACTTGTGTACTCAAAATGAATAATAGTATAAAAATTATACCAGAGAGAAATGTGGTTATTTGGAAGTTTGTGTACTTCTTTTATTTAATCCATTTATAAATTTTAAATGCCTCGATCATACTGTTGAAGCCTTATACTTTCATAATAATGCAGTCCTGGTAATGAATATTGCTTTCCCTTACCACAGACTTATAGAGAACATTTTCCAAATCAAAACACACAAAACAGAAAAATATCAGCTAATTCCATTTATTTTATTTAAAATTAAGCCTGCAGAGAGAAATATATTCCACGGCAGACTTCAACAAAAATCATTACAGGTTTCATGCTCTAAGTTTTTGACTTGTTCAGTTTTTGATGAAAAACATGATGCATGCAGAGGAAGAATGCAGAACACGCACCTCCTAATGCTTTACAAATAAGAACATTTCCATTCATTGAAGGTTTAAAGAGCCATTCTCAAAACGAGATACAAGTCTTCTTATTACAAGTGGTTCTGGTGTCAAAAGCCAAATTATCTTTGCATATTTGCTTCGCCTTCACTCTGTGCAGCTGGTTTACCAAAGGTGTGAGCAGGAAAGATGCAGAAAGGCAGCTTCTGGCATCTGATAATCAAGCTGGATCCTTCATGATCCGTGACAGTGAGACCACTACAGGTGAGTCTTTTCTATCCCTAGTCACTGGAGTCACTGGATATGACCAAACCATTACAATTTAATTGTTAAGTGACACCCAATATTCAGACCAGTTGTATATTATGATTCATAGGGTGGTTTATAGAAAGAATCTTTGTAGTATCATCAGATTCCTATAAAATTCACAATTAATTACAGGGAAGAAAAAAAACTCTGTTTTTCTTACCTAATGTATATGACATTTTTGTGCATAGATCACCATGTTATCTAACTGCAAGTATGATGATAACCTCAGCATCAAATATATAATATAATATTAATCGTATTTTGTATTGCAGCTTTGAAATTTGGTTAGACACATATTTAACACTGCATGTAAAGTAAAGGTAAAATAGTCCAGAGTGAAAGAATTTGAATTTCCTATCATGGAATGAGCCTGAGTTGTGGCTTAACTACATATAAGCGACTGATAGATGCCTTCTGCCTATTACCATGCAGGCAGGAAAAGAGAATGAAAGAATTCTCTGTTCCCTGCATGACTACAATTGGTGTAACATGGACTTAACCTTTGGGGCCATGTGTGTCTGCTGTGTTTGGTATCTCTGGTTTTCATCATCGCATCTGAAACGTTCTGCCTCCTTTTCACACTCGTTCTCTTTCATTAGAGTAATGCACTTGAGACACTATGTAAACATTTTTCCATTTAATATTGTATAATTATAAGTGTTCTAATGACATTCCTCCTGTGCTCAAAGACTGTTTGGTTAATTAATACATTAAGTAACTGTTGGTTCATGATGAATTAAGAGCATAATAGTATTTTGTGCCTCCAAGTGATACTTCCTAGTGTTATATCTATAGATCAAATACCAGAGAATGCTTAACCATCAAAAGGAAGTGTCAGTTTCCACATTTAAAACGCCCACAGTGGCACTTCTGATCTCACCCTCCATCTCATCATTGCACGCTACCAAACCCACACACTCAGAAGATTAAGATTTTAATAATGTTCTTTGGCTGCTGTTTAACTGGGTGCAAACTCACAAACCTGTTATGGTTCTGGTCCCAACTTATAAGGTCATTGTAATCTGTTCACTTGGTTCTGCCACTTTTGCAGAACATTTTTGATGTTGAGAAACATTATGTGACCGTTTTATTATATTTTATGATGAAAATTAATTCAAAGATAGTCAAAAAAAAAAAAAAGAAAAACACTGGGTCAAAATACCAGTGATATTTAAGGTTGTTAAATGCAAGAGCCAAATTGTATTTGATGTTGTGTAAAATGTATAATTTATAACAAATGCACAATCAATAAGTCTAACATAAATCGGCTCTTTATTATGCAGGAAATACCCAGAATGTCATTATAATGTGACATTGAAATATGATATTTACAATTATCTGTGCTTGAAATTGACTGCCCTTATGATTGGTCTCTACAACTTCTCCTATAGGTAGCTACTCACTGTCGGTGAGAGACAGTTCTAGTCAAACTGGTGATACCGTGAAGCATTACAAGATCCGCTCCCTGGACAACGGCGGCTTTTATATCTCACCCAGGATCACCTTTAATAACTTACAAGAGTTGGTTAGCCACTATAAAAGTAAGTACTCCTAACTAATATATGTAAATGGTGCAACCATAGATTTGCTGTCCTCCTAGGGCCCAGTTAAGTATACAAAGACATTTGTGAGTATAGTTTGAATGATACAAAGGATAATATGAAAACAAACATCTATAGGAATATGGTTATTTTGTTTATAGAGCCATTTACTGAAGTGATTATATTTAAGTCCATATAAACTTCTACAGACAAGATTAGAATTGTTACTTTGTCTTGGGATTAGAATTGCATTTGTTACATTAAACTACAGCAATTTTAAGGGCACTGTGTGGGCATTGCTTGATTTGTATTGTTATTGCCAACAGTAACATAAAGCTAATGCCATTATGTGCATGTATCTTTGTCTTTACAGAACAGGCTGATGGGCTGTGTCACACCCTTTCGGTTCCCTGCATAAACTCCAAACCGCAGCAGCCATGGCAGAAGGACGCCTGGGAGATTCCTCGAGAGTCCTTGAAGATGGACAAGAAGCTGGGTGCAGGACAGTTTGGGGAGGTCTGGATGGGTGAGTAACCACCGTAAAAAGCTTAGTATTTTATTTCTCAAACTGTTTTTCAAAGCCATGTACAGTTGTGAATACAGGGACACGGCCTTGCCGAAGGACACGATATGCGAACTATGAGGTTTGAACTGGCAACCTCCCACTCACACACACAGAGGTTTAACCCCCAGAGACACACATTGCCAGATCAATTTAAAGCTTGATTGCAACCATAAAACAAACCTAACACCACAAAACAAGGAAATCATAAAAACCTATGTTAAAATGAAAACAATAAAGGATTGTTAGCATAGAAATAGACAGTCCTTAAAGCCCTTGTATTGTTGATGTTAATGTTAATGGTTGCATTTCTCTATTATCGCATGTGTGTTTGCCCGTGTCTTTTGTGTGCCCAGTCTGATCCTCACATGTATTTAGCATGTAAATCTCCCACTGTGTGCATCTTGCAGTTCAGTGTCTGACAGCCGTGTGTGTTTGGGTTCAGTGCTAGTTGGGTGCCTGTTGGATGCCTGTTGTGGTCCTTATATTTACACGGTGCATGCTGGGACATGCGCCCCATAGGTGTTACACCATTATAAAGAAATCTGGTCGAGGAATCTGTTCATCAACAAAGTTTTGTACGTGAACCAATGCATTTTTTTCACAAAGTTTTTGGTCGTAAACCAAATTATTTGTAGACCACGGCCTACGTGAACCGCAGGCACTACTGTATTTGCAGCGACCACCCATCCAACACACCCATCTATTTTTGACTTGACCACTAGCACAGCTTGTATGGCTGATAAATACCTCACCTGTCTTTTTAAAAAATAATTTAGTTAATTAAGTGAGCTATGGTGAAACTTGACAAATACATGGAATGATCGAGTTGCCCCTGAGGAGAGGTTAGGGAGATATCAATGTAGGGCTTCAACTATAACAATTATTTTGATAATCGATTAATCCGTCAATTATTTATTTTTCGATTGAGTTTATTAAAATAAAGTATTTTGATAGTCAATTTTAATCACATAGTTGTTGCAGCCCTGTATCAATCACTTTTTTGGAGAACAATAAATTCTTGTTAGTTTTTATTGTGTTACTACTGTGGCTACCTAATTCGTACTTTAAAACTAAAAGGCTCCATTGTCTGGCTAATTAATTAAATTATTCTTGTGCTTTTGCTGGTTTGTTTCCTTGATTAAAAGACTCATCCAGCTGTTTCACTTTAACATTAGTGACACATGTATGATTATAGGAGACTGACCAATCAGCACACAGCAAGGTCTTTTTAATTGAAAGTAGTTTACAATCCCGGTCCTAGCATAGTGTCCCCCTGACATTTATTAGGTAGTTACCCTCTCTTTTACTCTTAATTTGCATATGTTCCAATGTTAAATTACATTTTTTTTTGTCTGGAGAACATATGCACATACTGGCCAGATAAGTAGCTTTAAACATTTTTTTACTATCTCAGAGTTTTGCACAGTACTGTAGCTGCTCATTTCAACCACAGTGCTCAAGCAAAGGGATAATCTGTTCTGACACAGACAAAAAGGCTTAACACAACATATGAAAGTCTTACTTCTATCGAGACATTTATGTTATAGACTGTTTAAATCTTCTGAGTGATATTGTTCATACGACAGTTGTAATGAGAGTGCTCACAATATTCTGTACTACAGACAGTCATTGTCTAACAGCCATTGCAGTGCATATATAAGTGAACAACAATATGAAAATCTAGTTTACACTATGTCCTTCATTTGCATAGCTGCTGATCCTATTGTCTCAGGCCCCTTTCCCATACCCTGCAACTGTAGCACAAGTTCACCGTGTTTCTCGGAACACAGTGACTATAACACTTGGAGCCTCGAAACCTTAAAAGATATAATCATGACCACAGCCTCATTAACAGTAGTGCTTTCACTCTGAACTCCTTTTCAACTTATTTTTAACCCCCTGCTCAGACTAAAAGTATAATGGGTAATCTGTCACTTTTTTTTGTCACAACCATAAATGTGAGAAGTATGTGCTTGCTTTTTAATGTTTAAGAATTTTTTTTGTAACAGATGTTAGAAATTCTTAATAAGCAGTAATATTGATATTCAGTAAAATCATAAAATCAGTGTTCACTGTCTAATGACACCATTATGATTAAAAGTCAAACATTTGGAATTTATATCCAAAAAGCAGTCATAAAGTGGCATTTTCCTGTAGTTACTAAGGATTACATATGCAATTAAACTTTTTATTTTCAGTTTATTTAAATCATGGTAACTGATTAGAGTGGCAGGAATGATGTGAGTGAATTGTATATCATTTAAATATATGGTTTGTGTTCATATTGTTTAAAAAAAAACTCAAAACGGAGGAATATTTAAAATGGTGGATCTTTTTAGTCCTCAAAGCACATCTATTACTTATAAGGAGAGGAGTATATATCTTATTAACGTACTGTGACTGTTGATAAATCTGTTTGCTCAGGCTCCTTGTTCAACATCCAAATTTATATTTGTTATAGCGCCACCATGTGGTTAATATGCAGTATATCTGTGTACGACACCGATTACATTCCACGCCCACCATCTTGCAAAATAACTACAGATGTAATGTGATCAAGTAATATCTACGTCAAATAGTCAGGTGCAAATATGCTTTAAAGCAGCTTTCCTGAGTAAATATGGTGGGCAGTTCAGTTGTTCGGTCTCTTCCTCCCACACCAGCCATGTACAACAAACACACCAAAGTAGCAGTGAAGACCATGAAACCAGGCAGCATGTCGGTGGAGGCCTTCCTAGCAGAGGCTAACTTGATGAAGACCCTTCAGCATGACAAGCTTGTCCGGCTTCATGCTGTAGTCACCAAGGAGGAGCCCATCTACATAATCACAGAGTTCATGGAGAAAGGTAATCATTTTCTCTTCCTTTCTTCTACACTTTTTTTTTAGTTGAAAACCTATTTAACTTACGTTAAAAAATTGAATACCAATTCAAAATCAAGAGGTTTTTTAAAAGTAACAGAAAATACCAGAAAGTACAATAATAAATTCCATTACATCAGTCGGTTTCATTTAATTTCTGACTTATTGGACTGTCCCCTTAAATCTGAACCATTGTTTTGGTGACATTCTACAGAACAAAACAAAGTTAAATAAAATACAACTGGGAGGGATTTAACAGATAAATGTGGAACAGTACAAAAAGTCAATATCACTCCAAACTAGGATCATGGGAACACAATTCCGGCAGGCAGCAGAAATGTAACCTGGAGTCAAATACACGGGGTGAGGAGGGGGGTCACGGGTAGATCTAGTGGGTTAGAGATTAGAGTGAAATTGTGTCCTTTGGCCTAGCTGGTGTCAGCTGACCCATTGGATGTTGAATGAGTTATTTTAAGAACTGTTTTGCAATTGTTTGAAGCATCTAGTATTTCAGCTTCATTTTCAAAATAGTTTGTCGCTTTAAAATAATCACATTGTGTTGGGTAATCTATCAAATTATCAGTTCAATTCTCATTCTAATCACATATTCCCAATGGGCAATTAAAAAGGCACATTGAGTAGCATAGCAACCATTCACATGTCACAATAAATATATGTCTTTCTGTGTTGTTTTCATCATGATGTTAGGTTTATATCCAGGTGATACTGGAAGGCATGGAAGGCCTCAATGCAGTCCTTTAAAACTGAGATTAACTTATTTGATATTGACAATGTTGATCTCTTTAAAAAGCCTAAAGTTTTCAAGTTTCTGCCCAGTGTGACACTACTTTGAGTGAATTTTCATTTCAGGCAGTTTACTGGATTTCCTGAAGAGTAACGAGGGCAACCAAGTCCCGTTCCCTAAACTCATTGACTTTTCAGCCCAGGTAAGCCTTGGGTGAAACCACATGTGAAAAGTCCATCCACTTTCAGTGACTGAAATTGTTTCTGATTTATAAGTAAGAACCATGCAAAGCCACAGACAGAAGACAGAGGCACACATATCTCCATCTGTATTTAGAGGAGATGATCCAGTATTTGTGAACAGGTAATGTTTCACAATGCAGCTCCTTTGCAACTTAGTAATAGTTCAGCTGCCACACACACAAGTAGAAATCACAAACAAATATAGTTGCTACTTGAGATAAAAGTTGCACCATAATTCATTAATGATGAACAAACATGAGATCAGTTTTTCACCATTCTTTTATTAATTATTTGTTCTTTCAGTAGTTTACAACAGTTTATAGCAGGAGTCTCCAACACTGGTCCTGGGTTATGATCCAGGAGGTTTTCTATCCCACCTGGCTCCTAATGAGCCATTCCTGTTCCTGTTATTTACCTGAGAACAGGTGTGGCTCATCAGAAGTCAGGAAGGACAGAAAACCTGGATAGTAGTTCTCCAGGACCGGAGTTGGACACCCCTGGTTTATAGAATTAAGGAGTCCTCTTGCAGGGAAAAAATTTAGGGGGTTGGTGGTGGGATTGGCACTCGAGCCACCGTAAAACATTTCACAGCAGCTAGGTCCAAACAGCCACGATACCCTTCTGCTCTCTGTGGGAGTAGCTCTGCTGCAGCCACCCGCAGGAAGGCTGCACGCACCATGAAGGGGATGGGGGAAAGCCTTCGGGAGTCTCATCCCGGACGAGTCGAAACCGTCGGAGAGCTAATAGGCTCAGGCCTGTTGGGGGTCGGGGCTGATGTGGTGCTGAGGCATCGCCTGATGCCTGGCGACACTTGGGTACTTAAGAATTTTAAAAAGACCGGGTAATGTAATGTGATCATGTATAAGTGTGTATGGGCCCTGTAATTCCCTTGTGTTCCCTGGCCTTCCCTGGGGAAAAAATCCAAACACACAGAAAATATACTACTGTATGGTTCTTACCTGCAGAGGTGGGAGTTGAGTACTCTATGACTGTGACACTTTATGCTCAACTGGTTGGTTGAAGGTAAATCACGGTCTGGATTTTTACTTTCTGGACCTGAAATTGCCACCTCTGCCAAACTAAACAGCAGTTTACTAAGAGAATACTCCAGCCTGCATACACTGACACTGAAAACCTTGAGAGAATAAATGTAGAACATTAATCTCTTGTAAAATCTTCAGATTTGGCCAAACTAAAATTTATTTTGTGAGAAGAAAATACACAGTGGTAAAAGAATATTCTGTTTGGGAATCTTTGGTGGCCTTGACAGCAATATTTTTCCTATGAAACTGAAATAAATGAGTGCTCTGTCTTATTTAAATAGACCACTGCCTGGTCAGAGTCTGTAGCTTATTTAAGTTCATTCAGTAATTGGTTTTTTATAAGTAGGCCTCATCTCATGTACAACAGAAATATTTTGAAAAATTAGTAATAACTAACTTAATCAACACTTTCTCGTGCCATTAGCTAAGGTAATTTACAGATGGTTTTTGTTAATGCCAATTATTTGCAAGTGGTGTGTTGTCAGATCTAGGGTATAGTATTTAAACATATTGTGGCTTTTGCTGTGGTTGCCCTTTCAGGTCATATTGAAGGCTTCTTCTAGGTGTGTTCTCAGTTGTGTTACTTTAACATTTTAAGCAACTATATACATGTGTTTTTCCATGTACTGGAAGAAAAGTTGAATGATGAGTATTTTTGTAAATTACTGTATTTTCATCTCTTTTCTCAGATCGCAGAAGGTATGGCCTACATTGAAAAGTGTAACTACATCCACAGAGATCTGCGAGCTGCCAATATCTTGGTCTCCAAATCCTTAGTGTGCAAGATTGCAGATTTTGGGCTGGCCCGCATCATAGAGGACAATGAATACACTGCTAGAGAAGGTGATTTGAGAGTCATCGCTAGGTCTGCCGTGGAGCACTGATGTGTAGTTTGTCCCAAAATAGCCACCGTCATTGCCCTATCCATCCATCTTCTAACTGCTTATTCTTGTCAGGGTTGTGGGTCATTTTATTATGCATCATTCAAGTCAGGATCGAGGGATTTATTCAGGGAAAACAGCAAGACCAGGTACAATACGGTAGACCGGACTGGGGAAACAGACTACAAAGCAGACTTAAATACACAAGACTATTTGGAAATAACAAGAAACAGCTGATGACATCAGGATTTCACACGAGGTTAACGAGGGGGGCTTGGTTCACGCATTTTCTTATAATTATTATTATTATTATTATTATTATAATTACATTTAAGTGATGTTACATTATACTGGGATCCTTTTATGCCAAGAGTGAAACAGCCTTTGAAAGGCCTGTGCCAACAATAACATCCACTCGCCATTTTTACTTACAGGTGCAAAGTTCCCTATTAAGTGGACTGCTCCAGAGGCAATTAACTATGGCTCCTTCACCATCAAGTCTGACATCTGGTCTTTCGGCATCCTTCTTACTGAGACCATCACCTACGGCCGCACACCGTACCCAGGTCAGCAGAGGGTCGACAAAGCTAACTTCATTGAAATCAGATGTAGTGTGTGCACAAAATCCTGGTTAATTATCGGGATGTTAAACCTTATTCACTGCACCTCTGGCATTTCCTTCCAAATGTATCGCCACCTGCTTTGTATGTGGAACCCAGGAATGACAAACCCAGAGGTGATCCGCTCCCTGGAGAGAGGGTACCGCATGCAGCGCACCGACAACTGTCCCAAGGAGTTGTATGACATCATGCTGGAGTGTTGGAAGAACAAGCCAGAGGACCGGCCCACCTTTGAGTACCTCCAGAGTGTTTTGGAAGATTTCTACACAGCAACGGAAAGCCAGTACCAGCAGCAGCCATGAGGCTGATGTGCACAACCAGTTGGGTCTCACATGGACATATGGGCAGAACACACACACACACACACACACACACACACTTATTCCCTTATCTTTTACGTGCAAAATCAAATGTGGGATGTTACAGATAAGTGACAAGTCTAAGCTTTATATGCTCCAAATATATCGTGAAGTGCAAAAAGTTTCAAACAAAAAAGATGTTTAAAACTATCGATTTGGATGATTTAAATTAGGAGAGTACATTCAGATTACTTCAGTGGGATATCTGGGTAGTGCAGCATACCCATAATTTTTTTGGCTAATCAGCACTTCAGGAATTAACTTCATTTTACCTTTTTCTTTATTGTACTGGTCTTGTTCAGTCATTTTAGGATATACGTTATACTTTGATTAAATCAAACCATAATCTGTATATTTTTACATGGTACTGTATATATTTATGTTTCTGTGTTGCATATTCAATTAGTCAAGCATTACTCAGAAACTTCTGTACACTCTAAATCGGGGCTATTCAATTCAGGCCCTAAATTCCAAATCCAGGCCTTGTTCTCAGTTCTCCTAGGTGGTTAGTTTAATAATTACTGATTCTGATTGGTCAGAGGCTTTACACCTGGCACACACGTGAAGGAAGGGTGGAAGATCAGCAGGGCTCAGTCCTTGAGGACCGTGAGTAGAATAGCCCTGCTCTATATCATGTTTCTGTGATGAAATACATTGTGCATCACAGCAGGCCAGCCCAAGTGAGTATTATTTCAAAGTGATATAGTTAATTAAGAGTTTTACAGCCTATATTAGGCTTCAAAGTCATGTCCCATTACAGTAAACCATAATGTGAGCTGAGTGAGCCAGGGTCAAGCGCTGATGCCCTTATATTGCAATCTTTCTCATATTAATAAATGGAAAATAAAAGATCATGTCGTTGTTCAGTTTCCAGCTGAGAAACAGGATTTTTGTACTCTTTTTGACTTTATGTGCACTTGAGTACTGTGTGATATTGTCCGTATTTTATAGTGATATAATGGTGCTTCTGATTGTTTTGATGGAAATGTAACATTTTCTCTCCACAACCCTATACTAGATAAGTGGTTGGCAGATTAATACATGTACTGTCTTCTTGTTTTTGCTTTTGAAAAAATTATATAATATATTTAAAATGATGTTTGCCTTGTTATTCCGCACTCAATATTACATACTTTTGTTCTGGATAAATACATTTGGAAACTATAAAATCTATATTTTATGAAAAACATTACATATATCTATTTAAATACATTCAGTTTAAAGTAATAAGTATGCTTTATAAAGTGTTAATATGGCAATTCAATGATATTGAGGTGTATATTTTGGTATAAAGTCTATATTTCTGCCTGTATATATTTTTATTCTCTGGTTTCCTTGAAATGTGTTTACCCTTACCATGATTTGTATGTTTTAATTGAAATAAAATAACCATAACAAACAGTTTGACATATTGAAATATAGCAGGCCCCAAATTAAGTAGACATATATGGAGTCTCAATAATATTATTTAATCTTAATAATAATAACAATAATAATAATGTTACACTACCTATGATATGTAATATGTCACTGAAAGTATATTAATGTTTAAAGTTTAAACAGTCAGTGAAATAGATGATCCACAATTCAGCCCAGACAGAGTGGTAGCCATCTGATTACAGCTGGCAGAAGTGATGTATGGTAACAAGGTATAAGATACAAGTAATAAAACATATATATATATATAGTATTGTGCAAAAGTCTTAGGCAGTTAAAATATTTTTGGCTATTTATCTGGGCAGAAAGTTTAATTATCTCAGAAAAAAATACCATTTAACATTTGACAAAATGCAAATTAACAGTAACACAATAAAAAACGAATTTGCTCGATTCCCCAAAAAATGACTGATATCTTGTTGGATGGCTAGAATAACACTGCTTGTTTTGCAAACCGCTCCCCAGGGCCAGCTCGGCCATTCCATGTATTTGTTTAATTTCACCACCAGCTCAACTAATTCATTTACTTAACTACTTAATTGATTACCCCAATAAGGGTAGGGTAGTAGTCAAATAAAAAAAATACTTGGGTGTGTCAGATGGTTGCTGCAAATACTGGGATGACTAGCAGAGATTTTGAAATAGCTGACACACTTTGATAGTGTCATAGTTTTACATCAACATGAAGAGCATTAATTTAAACATCATTTTCATTGAGTGCCTAAGATCATGTGTCTTTGCATCTCACTCACCTGCTGGGATAAGCGTGGACTTTGGCAGAGGGATACGCAG
>JAODUD010010114.1:0-12003 GCA_026784285.1 Stomatorhinus walkeri
TCCACACACATGGAACCCAGGCAGAGACTCGAACCCAGGTCCCAGAGGTGTGAGGCAACAGTGCTAACCACTGCACCCACCATGCCACCCTCTATCAATAATAATAATAATAATAATAATAATAATAATAAGAATTATTATTATTATTATTATTATTATTATTATTATTAAAATTTTTCAGTCCCCACAAGAGGAAACTGAATTTTATAAAAATCTGTGACTGCAATCAAAACCTCAAGGAAACATTATTTGATGGAGCACAAATACACAGCAATAACTTAATTACTACTGAAGTACAAATTATGAACAATCATGAACAAATATAGTTATTACTTCAGATAAAAGATGCGTTCATTGATGATGAACAAACATGAGATCAGTTATGTTTTTCATGACTTCTTCCTTCAGTAGCTGACAAAGGCTTACAAAATTGGATATATTAACTTATACAGTAACTGCTTGATAAAACATGCATATGTATTAATTAATCATGAATTAACAAGAGATTAACATGTAACTAAGACTTACTTTGTGGTTAATTAATACATACATTATAGTATAATGCTATATTATTTGTGCCCTATCATGTAAAGTGATACCAAACTTACAAATGCCAAAAGTCTTATATTTTGTTTGGTTTTTCCCATAGAAATTAATGGTGAGTCCCCACTATGATATGAATACAAACATATATGTGCGTGTGCGTGCGTGCGTGTGTGTGATGTTATAGCAGACATGCCTGTACTAATGGATTAATGGCCATGTAGCTTGGCTACAAGATGCAGTGCTGTACAGACATGGTGGCTAAGATTTCTCTGGACCCTTCAGTACAAAGTTGCCTTTGTATGCATCTGCAAGTCTGTCTGCTGGGAGCAGAGAGCCCCATGGCCCCTGGCCTTGGCTGCTGGGGCTTTATTAGAGACAGTCACACAGTCATCACTTGATCCTGAGCCCAGCAGAAAACAAACAGCTCCTCTTTGTGTCTCATCTAATTATGGACTGTCATGCAAGCTCCATTTAGCTAGGACAAATGCTTGGACCCACTGTGGAGTGTAAGCAAGTAAGCATGTGAAGATCATGTCACTGTCCCAAACCCTTTTACTAAGATGCCGGAAGCTGAATCAGGTCTACACTTTGGACACACTGTTTTCTGCCACTGCTCCATCCTTCGTAGCAGCTCTACAACCCAAAACACTGCGCTCTTGCTCTTTTGGAAAACAGGAACAGGCAACAAACAGCAAGGAGGCTGCTGTGGAATCTTGCTATTTGAATTTCAGGGTGAATTTCAAATGGTGATGAAAGGCATTCATTAATTCAGAGCCCATTGCTAATCAGAGTGCTAATTATATGTTAGACGCGCTTTTAAAAAGCTGTTTCCCAAAATACCCAGCAAAAGAGGGCTGTTGTTAAAACTCATGAAGGAAAGTCAGCCGCACAAATCCTGACTGGAAGGAGGGATCCTACAGTATGCCTAAGCTCTTCAGAGCATATGACCCACTGTGATGGCTTACACAGCAGCTACCTGTAAAGGTTAATGGAGTACATCCTATCGGCAGTCCTCCGATTATGTAAATAATTAATAAACCAATCAGATTTCACCTCAATTATTATTTAAGGCTTAGTCTTTTAAATACATTCTCAGATTAGTACAGGGCAAATGCTTCCTGAAACAGTAAATGTCACCAACAACATGGTATAATCGTCGCATGATTAAATAGTGTGTAAAACATGTTTTTTTTAATAAAAATTAAATAATCCAACTGTACCATTCTAACAAAAATATTAAACATGAAAAATTATTCCTTTATAATCATAATGATTAACAGTCATTGCAATAAATCTGCAGAGGGGGACCCCCCCCCCCCCATATTGGCAAAATCAACTAAAGATTAATAACGTATAAACATCTAACATTTAGTTATACGTCACTAGATTTATTGTGAAGTATAGTACTGTTGCTATACAAGGGATGTGGTATTAACCCTAGTCTGTGTGTGTGTGTGTCTGTATATGTGTAGGCATATGTGTGTGTGCGTCTGTCATTTGCATGATCTCCGACATTCTACAGTCCAAAGACATGCAGTTTGACTAATCAGTCTGTAAATTGCCTGTAGTGAATGACTGTGTGTATGACAGAGAGAGATATCTATTCAGTTTTTCACTGAATGGCAAGGCATTCCAGCCACAGGAACAGCTGACCACCCATTTTGATGAACCTCTCATCCCAGAAAAAAGATGAGTTCAAAGATGGCCTCTTCTTGCCCTGGATGTTCCTCTGCCCTCTGCAGCTTGGGATAGCCCTCTGGCCCCAACGCTGACCCTGTGTGGGTTAAGTGGTTAGAAGATAGATGGTTGATTATCACTGAAGTGTCTATTTTAAAATTTACTTCAACACAGGGAGTAAATCGCAGAGGACCTAACCCTTCCTGGAGTGTTTTTTTCATGTTGGGTTACAGTGCCTGGCCCATGACTCTCTCTCATACGTAATTCTGCCCACCGGGTCCCTATTCCCTGTGTCTACTCATAAAGGCTAATAAATCAGAAGGCCTGTCAGTGAATTACACCCCCAAGTCCCCCTTTGCAGGTTCTGTTCCGTTTCTGTTCCAAACTCCCCATTTCCGGCGTTTCTGTTCCCTAGTGGCCCAGACTTCCACTCTATCAGCAAATGCTAAAATGTATGGACGTCACCTGTTCTACTTGTGTGTGAGGCAGTTTCCTCTAACGTGATACAATTCAGCTCTGAATTAACCCTGTTTAAATACAAAAAATGTTTTTTTGTAACATTTTGAAAGCACTGTAAAAGCCATCCAAGCAAGCCTACAGGTAACTGAACCTGATCATCACATCTAAAAATGGAAAATATTACATTAATAGGCAGCAGTTTTGACAAGAGTATTATGACAGCTTTAATGATTTTTGGCCAATTTCCTCCTAAATTTGAGCCGTACTGGGGTCTGAATCCATGCCCTGTATCGTAGACCCCTGAGTCGTATTTCTGAGTTGAATTGTGTTTTTGTTACACCTATGTCTGAAGAAATTACACAGAATAAGGCTAAGCTGTGTTCCTGGATGGAACCTTACCAAGGCGTGCTGATATGCTCTTGTTCCCAAACCTTTTTGCACTTCTGCTGTTCTGACTAAAACAGCAGATGAGGCACATATGCTACAATCCGTCAGCCCTGTATGGAGTCAGCTAAGTGTATACTACATTCTGGGTTTTGCGTCTTAAAATATGAGGTGAAGGAACATTAACACAGGCTAGTGAGCCAGCAGAGGAGACACATGTTTAATATCTCGTTAAAAGCCCATCTGGTATACTAGCCTATCAGTATGGCAGCTCTTAGATGATCAGTGTGCTTCCACCCATCTGACCCCTCAAGATGTGCTCTCTGATTGGTTAGTGACCCCCATCTTTGTTGCAAGCTTATTCCCTAATCCTGAATAGCATTACCTACCATCTGTGCTCAAATCGGAGGAGTTCAGTGCTATGTACACTAATACAGCACCTGTGTTAGCGTGGTCCTGTCACATAATATGGTTAAAGGTAATAATGTAAGTCTACTAATTGCTGGAAGTGAATTATTACACAGTATCTGTATCGGTGTGTCCTGTTACAAAGCACAGTACAAACTTTTACACAGCTATGTATGATTTTGTATTCAGTCCACTTTTAAATAAAAAATGAGCTCAGTAATAAATGCTCACTTAAAGGGTCACTATTTACTGCATGTAATGACACACATGGACTTGGAAGAAGGAATATTTAATCCATGCCAATAAAAACATACAACCGATTACATTTATTATGGTTTGTAGTGCTGTTAAGGCTCAGCGACATTGTAGAACTTGAAATGAAATTGGAGTGAAGTTCAATGATGACAATCTAAGAACATGAAAACAAATTCTACAGAGTGTATGAATTTCTCTATGTAGATGATACTGTACAGCTGTACTAGGTTGCCCATTATTGGAGTTCAGGCAGATGGATGTCAGCACATTTATTTACCCCAGATTTCAGTGTTTTAGATAATATATGGGTTACATAGCTGTTATAACTGCATTTTCAGTGCAGCTTGGAGCCAAGGAAGGGCATACTGCACACAAACATATGCATGCACACGCACACACACGCGCGTGTACACACATACACACACAAATGGCTATTTACTGTACATTTATTGTTCTTACCACAATTGCATCTACCAATGACTATCCATTGTGATACATGCTACCCATAGTAGGAAAATTGGTCATTCTTCATTTAGACATGATTTAAGGCTATTTTAGTCAGTTTTCAGACTTAAAAATATAAAAATAAACTCATTCAGGCATGCAAACGGCTCCCCTGGTGTCTTAAGTTACACTCCTTTGTAATATCACTTTTAAAAGTGATAATTTTATAATTTCATTTGCATATAATACATGTACTAAATCATCGCGTGTAGTTATGTGTTACAAGCTCCTTGTCCACTGCATCACTGCATCACTGCATCAGTGTCAAATGGGACTGCTTGTCAGTGCTCACTTCCTGTGCCGCTTCATTAAATAAATGCAGAGAACAGTCACAGCAGTGCTAAATCCGGAGGATTTGCCTGCTTAGTGTTAAAACCCTGACCTATTTACTGCACCCATCCCCCCAGCACACATATCATTAACCTCAGAGCTGCAGAGGAGCTCCAGCAGAAATAGTGAAAGACACATTGTGCTTTAAAATAGAACTTTCATCTGACAAGTTCTTGCAGTGATACAAGTATGTGAATCAACATCAAACAATGGAATAATTCAAAGAATATCACAATACTATAAATAGTAACTACAGACTCTTATACAACTCATTGTCATTGTTCGATTTCCTTTGGGCAGTAACAAGAAAAGCAAGAAGTACAAGAAAAAAAGCTTTTTTTCTGTGGTTCACTATGTAAACAGATTTTACTCTTCAGTATACAAGACCTCTCTGGAAAAGTGACCAGAAAAAGCCAGAAGAACGTTCCTGATTGGTGCCTATTTCTCAGAGAACCATTGGTGTTCTAGTCTGTCAGCATAAGGAGGACGGGCCGCATGTGCCAGGTGTCCACACCGCTCCATCACAAGATGACAAGTACTGGCCCTCTGTGCAAGTTTTCATGTGACAAACAAACATCAAGGCTTCGCCTCCACTTTTGCCAGTCGGCCCACAAGCATAATAGCAACAATAACAGCAGCAATAATAATAGTGATAATGATATTTTTATAGTGTTTGCTTTTTTCTTTTGAAAACGTGTTTCTGGGTGATATCTTCTCATCACTGCCCAGTACAAACAGAGTAAGAAGATGATGCACTTAACACTTTCATCCCTGATGCATGAAGTAAGAAAGTGGCACTGACCTTGCGTGTGAGTGTGTTTTCCGGATCAACCCAAGCCGTACTCCCAGTGTGAGCAAGCAGAGTGAGGCGATGCAAAGCAAGAGGCCAGCACAGTGCTGTCCCCCAGTGCCGTGGCTAGATCCTCAGTGCACACAGATGGCCCAGTGCCCTAAGCCCAGAGGGAACAAGTGGGCTGCCTGCTCCCTCCCTCCGTCCCTCCCTCTCTTTAAAGCTGGTAGATAAGCCTGAGTCAGCCTGGGACTCAGCCTCTCCACCCAGTCTCCTCCATTAGTCACACATGAGCGCAGTTCCTTAAAACTGCTGGAGGGACTAAGAGCAATAACTAAGTACTGCCCCACAGGTTGGGGATGGTACTGCGCGGCAGGGGTGATTGTCACACATTGTACTCACACACATACAGAAGAATGTCCATAATATTGCACTCACTCACACACACACACACACACACAGCTTAACAGTCACAATCACACAGTATTATGGAGAAACACACACAGATACACACACAGCTTCAGAACCACACTGTGAGACAGTTACACACACAATAGCTGGAGATGCAGCACCGATGCCTCCACATCCGGAAAAGCTGACACACAGCACATAGAGCCCATAATTAGGTGCCCATCTCAACCCTGAGCTGTAATTAATCGGCCGCTTCTGCGCCACTGTTTCATTTGCTTTGGCATTTAATTGCTCAGCTGAGTTTGTCCGCCTGCACAGTGGTGGATAGAGGAGTGGAAACCACACCAACCCACCCACCTTAAGTCGCATGCTGTGCACTTCACGTTAAGCCAGGTACACCTGCATGAACTCAGAAACGCTGATGAGTTTAGCTGTTCTCGGGGGCCATACACATGGATTCGTGTTCTGATGAGTATTGTATGAGCATGACAGTTCACCAAATTAAAAACAAATAAACTGGAGTGGAAACTGTAACTCTCTACTGAACCTGGACACAAACCCCAAAAACACATGGCACTGGGTATTAAACACCCAAGATGGGATGTCAGTCCATCACAAGGAATGCAGTCACATGCACATGAAATTCACAGACACCGATTCACACGGCTGCATGTTTTTTCAGAGGAAACCCGTACAAATACAACGAGAATGTGCATATTCTGCACACACACACAGCCAGGGTAGCAGCTGAACCCCAGAGTTCTGAAGCTGCAGCAATTATTATAGAGAGAACTTTGTTTTTACAGTATCTTTAAATTTATCTGTATTAAAATGACAAGTATTACTAAAATAATGATACACTACTTGACAGTAATTGCTCTGAATTCCCTTAGATGGACTGAAATCCTATCTAGTAACACCCAGCCGTGTGCCTTCTGTTGCTTGAGGTATACTCCAGCCTCCCCATGACCTTTACTTGGAGAACCTTAAGAAGTTGGACAGGTGGATAATTGCTAGGAAATATTGGCCACATATATCACTTTCAATTTGAATCTGGGGTGGAGAAGTTTCCTTTCATGAACTAGTTCCTCACACAGTTGCAGACTAATTCTTACACTGAGCATGAAGTAAATAAACATACAAATTTCTAATCCTCAGACCATAGATAAAGACCACAGTGTGTTGGATATGTAGTTCCCAGATCAGGGGTGGGCAATCTTATGCAGAAATGGCCTTTGTGTATGCAGGTGTAGATTACTAATTAATGGACTGACTGGTGGAAAAGTCTTCACACCTGGGTTTGAGCTAAAGGTTGCCCCAGGAAGTTGCTTACGCACCAGCCCTTTGCAGATAGAACACTGGACTGGACTGGACACCCCTACCCTGATTTGAGGTTTTGTTGTCATCACTTTGATCTTAGCCCCACATTTTATGCACAGTTATGTTTTTTTTTAAAAAAAGAATCCCACTGTCAGCTGAGAAGTATGTTCAGTTGCCAGTCAGTATACTATCAGTTTAAGTGCATCAAAGGACATTCAGCCATCCCCAGGTTTCTGCATGCCCTGTAAACCTTGGAGAATTAATATGTGACATGGGGATAGGAGGCAGGAAGTAAGACCTAACTGTAGGGAATGGGTTTGATGACAGAGAGGAGTATCACTAACACCATAGCAAAGCGCAGTGTTTCCCAATCCGGTCCTTGGGGACAGTCCACGTTTTTGCTCCCTCAGGTTACCTCCGCTACTTTCGAAATAATGATTTTCTCAGATAACACATACAGCGCTCATGCAAAAGTAGTGGAGGTAAACTGATGTTTTTAAACATACACTACATAATCTTGAAAGGAAACAATGATTAAACTTATAAAGGATTCAAGATTCTTTATCCATCACATGCATAGCCTTACACGCACAGCACTTGCTAAGTTTTATTTCCTGTGACAAAGTAAGAACGTTTCAGCAAAACTTACTGATGATCTGCTTTCGGGAAGGACCTAAAACAGGAGGACCCCCCCGCCTTCAGCCCCCCACTGAATTTTATTGGCAACATTTTAAAATGCGGCCAGTGTACCTCAAAATGACATTTGAAAATACCGTATATCACACTATACTGTCTGGATGGTTTCATGGTATGAAAAATTTGACACCAGCCAAGCCTAATCTCAACCCAGCTGACTACTGTGAACCTAGCGATGTGTTAAAATACATGTGTATAACATGTAATGTGAATATTGATATCACACATCCCCCCAGCCCTAAGTTCGAGTAATAAAACTTGGGCTGTTGGGACGCAATGGCTGAACATGTGGCAGGGGTCTAGCTAGAGGGAATGCAGGTGTATTATGCCACAGGTAACTGATCACACAGAAAAGGAGATTCAAGCATCACAGTCTGTATGTATGTACCACACAGGTTCAGTGGTACCTATGCATATGTACCATATGGTTCATAAACCACATTTCTTAAAGTTTTTTGAAGTAGGACATATGGAAGTATGCCACTGTCTTATAGCACCACCTATTGCATATGACTTAGAATTACATGAAAAATGATGTCCTTACATCAGGCTCAAAGCCAGAAATAAATTTCCTGGTGGGTTGAGCAACTCTACTGATATGTCCCCCTTGGTAGATGCTGGCGCAAATCATGCACAGTAAAACTGTACTTTTCACAGTGAAATAGTCCCAGGTTGTATGTGTCTGCAACTGCCATTCATCTTGACTGACAACTGCCTTCCAGCTCTGGTGTTTCCGATTTATTATCCGTGCAAATAAACTGAACGCTCAGCTCATCTTTATCAAATTAAGTTTGATGACAAGCATGAAGTGAGAGCAGTGAGTGACGTGTGCATTATGAGACCAAGGCGCAGAGTGAACCTGGAGCTGAGTAGAGCTCTTTGCTGTTATTGGCTCCTGTTTGATGTACTTAGTGTGAGCTTGATTTAATTGTAGGCTTTGGCAGCATTGCCACTCAGCAAGAAACAGGCAATATTAAACAGTCAGCATTGCAATACCATTTATCATAATATATTTCCGAAACCATGTAGACTATGGTTAGCCACCTGTCATTTTTATGCTGACTACTTCTGAGGAACAAAGTAAAATGCAAGTGGGTAAAAAGCAGCTAGAAAGATTTCAGGCCCAGTCAACACAGATGTTTTGAATGCTTCAGTCGACATGTGACTATAATAAATGTGTAGCGTGAACAAAGGGTTAAGAGCATCTCCGGTGAGTATCACTAGATATGTCTCACTGCCATGACACTTTTCAGTGAGTTTATGATTGTGGTTGAAAGTGCAATTCACTTTATTTCATTTGTAGTCTCCATTAATGTAATATATATTAATGGCATATACTAAACTACTTTTATAATTGTATTTTTACATGCAAAACCTGAGACAATGAGGAGGAGGGCCAAAGACTGAGATAATGATTCAGCTCACAGTTCTTGCTAATTTACTTTTCTCCTGCTAGCAGCAATTGGAGACAGATGATAGTAAAAGGGTGGTGGAATTTGAGGGCAGAAAAGCAAATTTATGTTTGAGTGACTCAATAAAAATAGGTAGTGGGTTCTCACATTTTTAAATTAACCCTAAATCTATTCCAGATGTTCCAAGTCCTACTTGATTGTCTAAACCAGGCTTGCAGAATAATTTCACTTATTTGAGGAACTTCGCTGTTAGCAATTTAAGTGATGTAAACACTGTAGCATTTAACAGACAGTAGATATCAATCCAGGATTCCACTCTATCTCAACTTTCAATTTTAATTATTCCATAAGTCTTGGATGACGAATACACTGAAGGGGAATTTTTGAAACACTTAAATCTTTGGAGGGTCTACTACCCAATTTCTCTGTACTATGCCGTACTATGTACCTCTGTACCACAATCCCACTTCCTGTTCCTGTCCACATCCTGTTTTGTGCCTGTGTACTACATCACATCCTCTGACGTGCCCCTGTATTGTCTCATTTGCTTGTATATACACTATATTGCCAAATGTATTGGGACACCCATCCAAATAATTGAATTCAGGTGTTACAATCACTTCCATAGCCACAGATGTATAAAATCAAGCACCTAGACATGTGGAGTGCTTCAACAAAAATTTGCGAAAGAATGGGTCCCTCTCAGGAGCTCAGTTAATTCAAACATGGTACCATGATAGGATGCCATCTGTGCAATAAATCCATTCGAAAATTCCTTGCTACTACCATGGTCAACTGTTAGTGGTATTATAATAAAGTGAAAGGAATTGGGAACAACAGCAACTTGGCCACAAAGTGGTAGAAATGTAATATCACAGAGTGGGGACAATGCATGCTGAGGCACACAGTGTGCAGAAGTCGCGAACTGTCTGCAGAGTCAATAGCTACAGACCTCCTAACTTCATGTGGCCTTCAGATTAGCTCAAGAACAATGCGTAGAGAATTTTGTGGAACGGGTTTCCATGGCCGAGCAGCTGCTTCCAAGCCTAACATCACCAAGTGCAATGCAAAGTGTCAGATGCAGTGGTGTAAAGCACACTGCCACTGGACTCCAGAGCAGTGGAGAGTTCTCTGGAGTGACAAATCACGGTTCTCTGTCTGGCGATCCAATGGACGAGTCTGGCTTTGACGGTTGCCAGGAGAATGGCACTTGCCTGACTGCATTTTGCCAAGTGTATAATTTGGTAGAGGGGGGATTACGGTGTGGGGATGTTTTTCAGGGGTTGGGCTTGGCCCCTTAGTTCCAGTGAAAGGAACCATTAATGCTGCAGCATTCAAACCCATTTTGGACAATTTCATGCTCCCAACTTTGTGGGAACAGTTTGAGGATGGCCCCTTCCTGTTCCAACATGACTGCGCACCAGTGCACAGAGCAAGGTCCATAAGGACATGGATGAGTGTGTCTGCTGTGGAGGAACTTGACTGGCCTGCACAGAGCCCTGACCTCAACCCAACAGAACACCTTCGGGATGAATTAGAGCGGAGACTGCGAGCCAGGCCTTCTCATCCAACATCAGTGCCTGACTTCACAAATGTTCTCCTGGAAGAATGGTGAAAAATTCCTATTAACACACTCCTAAACCTTGTGGACAGCCTGCCCTGAAGAGTTGAAGCTGTTATAACTGCAAAGGGTGGGCCAACTCCATATTAAAGTCTATGTATTAAGATTGGGATGTCATTAAAGCTCATGTGTGTGTAAAGGCTGGTGTCCCAACACTTTTGGCAATATAGTGTAAGTAAAGCAAATAGATGAATAATGTGTATTTGTTTACAATGACTTTAACACAATCATTTTGAATGTGTTTGTCAGTCTGGGGTTGTGCTGTCAGGCTGCTTACTGTTTTGATGTTTTTTATTTATTAGTGTATTTCAACATTCAGCAATGTCACATCATGAAATATGCATCATTTATCATGGTGTGTGTCACATATTAGTCATTCATGGCTCCATAACGTCTTCTCAGTCTTAAGGCATCAAAGCTCATAAATACTGAATGATTGTTGACCTCTTTTGAGGGTTGTTTTGTTAGCAGCAGAAATGATTGTCAGTCTGCAGGGTGCATGGTCTCACCTTGCAAAGAGCCCAGCTTGGCCCTCATGCAGCTGGTCTCATTAGCAGCCTGGAGCTGAACCTGGGGACAGAGAAAACCATGCCCTTTAAGCTTCGTCTTATCAATGTTCACCCTGCTGTTTACACATATGGTTATTTACAAATCTAATACAGTGCTGTGCTCCAGCGTATGGTACCAGTACTTCCCGACAATGCATACCTGCCAACACTCTTGATTTCCCCAGGTAGCTCCTGATTTTTCACCCCTTCTCCAGCTGAACTCTTGATTTACTATTACTATTAAGGAGCTCCTGATTTTCCACATCTACACTTCAATGCACAACAAATTTTATTGTACTCCAGGAGCATTGCTGACACTAATGATATAAGCATAAGTTGGGAGGCATACAAGCCCAGTTCACCCCATGGTTAAAGCCACATCACATGCTGGTCTGCTGACCCTCATTAGTTGTCCTAGAGCCCTGAACTGAAGATCAAAAGGGACAGATGAGATAAACTCTCCTTTACTGTATTGGATTTCCCATCTTTGCGATGCCTAAATCAGTCTATTTTTTACCACCCTTATATACACTTCACTTGTCTGTTTGTCTGTCTGTCTGGGTGAAATTTTGTAATCGATTTTTCACTCACTTCCCATTGTCCGATCGAGCTGAAATTTTGCACGCTGACGTAAAGTCGATG
>JAODUD010010115.1:0-12000 GCA_026784285.1 Stomatorhinus walkeri
ACTTTACCAGTTATACAAGTTAGACTGATTGGCCTATAATTTGACAAATTACTTCTATCCCCTTTTTTGAAAATGGGTGTTATGTTGGCATGCTTCCAATCAGAAGGTACCCCTCCCAGTTAGCATAAGGCTGCATAGCCATTTCGGGGTCATCTCCAACCCCCCCGGCTGCCATTCTCGTCTTTCCTAAAAAAGAAAAAAAAAGTGTTCTGAAAATCTTCAGAATGTAGTGATGGCGTTCTGATAAGTATTAAAGGTTTAGCTCCTGATATTTTCAGAGTATATTTCACTTATATTACCTCATTCCCCTTTGCTATAAAAGCTGCTAAAACACCAATGGATGGACTAAATGTTTTTATACCACAACAAAATTTATGTGTTTGACCAAAACAGCTTGACCAAAAATTGTTCAGTTTTATTGTTAATTAAACATACACAGTACGTTGAAGTCTGGGTGATGTTTTTTGTTTGTGTAGGTGATCACCATCTCTGTCCTTTCATGGAATCCAGGTTACTAAACCCAGCTGCCTGCCTTTTTTTGGAATAATCCCCTTGCTAGTGTGGCCCATGTGGAGAATTAGGTCAAGGATGCAGTATCACTATCTGCTCAGAAGATGGCGCCCTGAAGCAACACAAGTCTTTTGGTTACATGCCATACATTTACCAAACTTTTCACCAAAGGCACAAGAGCACTTGGCTGGGGCACCCCCACTCCAATACCTCTATTCATTTTCTACTGGAAAATTATTAAAAATAGATCAAACTTAATAATTAAGCCAGAGCACATGTTTAAGAACATTAGAACACAAATGTAAAATACATTTATGTAAAAGCATATATAGCTCTGGAAAAAAATTAAGGGGCCACCCCATTTCTTTTAAGAAACTGTTAAATCCTGGTTTAATTCTGGTTCTGCAGCCAGAAGGCTACTCTGAGCAGCAGGTTGCTTCCTGGGTCAAAATTTCTAAGAACAATGAGAAGCTCGACATGCTGGGAACAATCAAAAAGTAGACAGACAGAGAGGGCAGAAGCGGCATTCTAATGGCAGAGAAACAGAGCTCCTCATGAACTGGAGGATGAAGGAGGATGAAGGAGTGGGAAACACTAAGGGGCGTGAGGTGCACAGCTAGGACAGTTTATAACAGGCTCCTAGAAGCAGGACTGAAGTCCCACATAGCGAGGAAGAGGCCTGTCATTAATGAGAAACAGAGGAGCCAGGCTGCAGTTTACAAAAAGAAAACTCTAGATATTACACAGGCACACACCCATCATTGGAGAAATGAATGAGACTAAAAAAATTTGCTGTGCTCTCTCAATTTTTCCGAGAGCTTTATATTTATATTGACATGGAGGAAGACTTTATAGCTTTCCAATCTTAAGAAGAATATTTTAAAATACAAATGCCACATGAATCATGGCACAAACCTAATTTCTATATATGTGTATGAACAACATTCTAGGTTCAGTGCATCGTACAAACCTGCTGTAAGTCATATTTTCATAAGCTGTTGTCCAAATACTCCCTCCCTCACTATGCAAAAATGTGCTAAAAATGACCGGAAAGCTACAGCGTTCATTATTTTTCAGATATATGTCATCATACTTCATTTTTTACTCTAACAAGTTTTGTAATCTCACATGCAGAAAGATATAGTTAACAGTCAAATACCTGACAGGAAGTATATTATATACCTGCAGATACTTGCTTCTTGCCTGATTTTCTGATGGTTAAGTAGCCGCTGTTGTGATCAGCTTTTATTCTCTGCCTTCAGCACCCTACCCCCGATCTCCCCGCGCATATGTGCACACGCCCACCACGTCAGTGCAGCTTCCTGCTTAACACACCCACAGTGCCTCCCTTCTGTCATCGTCCCCAAAGGCTTAAGTAAAAAGCATTAGGAATTATGAAATACTTTGATATATGTTATTGAATGGTGATTCAATGCCTTTGTTTTTAGCTTTTAAAGCAATCAAATAATGAAACTGTACAAACTAAGTAATTCAAGCCAGAAAAAATGCTAGTTTCTCACATAAGACAAGCATGTTCAGTGATAGAGAGACTTCTGTTGAGAGATCGGTTTGACAGTGCAGCTGGAATTGCTCACCAAATTAGTTCTGGACAGGGCAACAATTTGTCTTGACACCTTATATCGTCTGAGGCAAAATGGACTGAAAGCTCACTTTGTGACAAGCAAGCCACTCAGCAGCAAAGAAGAATAAAATACTAGACTAGTGCTTTGCTGAGGGGCCTGTCGTGTGTAATTTCTGTGACGAAAGCCAGTTTAATTTAGTTTTTTTGAATGGAAAACATTATTTGTGGCACTGATTTTTGGAACGACTCCACCAAAAGTGTGTGAAGATGTGAGTGTTCTGTTGTGCGGTATGTTCTCTGCAGCAAGAGTCGGGCGTCGCATACAGCTTCGAAATATTTAATATATCGAAATTAAATTATACATTGCCATTTTCACAAGAATGGCTACATTACAGTATTGTTTCCAGTACCCTATTTTACAAAAGAACATAAGAAATGTACAAACAAGAGGAAGCCATTCGGCCCGTCAAGCTCGCTTGGGGAGAACTTAACTAATAGCTGAGAGTTGTTAAAATCTTATCTAACTCTGATTCAAAGGAACCCAGGGTTTTAGCTTCCGCTATACCAACAGGAAGACTATTCCATACTCTAACTACACGCTGTGTAAAGAAGTGCTTCCTCAAATGAATTTTAAAATGTTCTCCCACTAATTTCCATTTATGACCATGAGTTCTAGTATTTAAACTAATATTGAAGTAACCATTTGGCTGAACAGCATCCAGACCTGTTAGAACCTGGATCATGTTCCCCCTTACTCTTGCGAACAGATTCAGTTCAGCTAATCATAAGACATTCCTCTAAGACCGTGAATCATTCTTGTAGCCCTTTGTTGAACCTTTTCCAAGGCAGCAATGTCCTTCTTAAGGCATGGTGACCAAACCTGCACGCAATATTCTAGGTGGGGTCTTACCAAGGAATTATATAAATGTAACATCAGCTCCCTTGACGTAAACTCCACACACCTGAAGATGTAACCTAACATCCTATTGGAAGCATCAACATACACACCAAAGTCTTTCTCATAATCAGCTACCTTTATTTCAGTGGAACCCATAAAGTACCCATACTTTATATTTCTGCTTCCTGCATGGATTACCTAATTAAACCAAGATCCCATTGTAGCCTCTATGCTGCTAATTTAGTACCTGCTACACCATCCACTTTGGTGTTGTCTGCAAATTTAACCAGTTTACTGTATGAATTGGTGTCAATATCATTAATGTATTTTAGGAACAATAATGGTCCTAAAATTGAACCCCACGGTACCCCACCATCAACACAGGCCCACTGTGACATTGTGCCTTTAATAAGCACCCGCTGCTTCCTGTCTGTTAACCAGTTTTCGATCCAAGCTGCTACAGTTCCTAAAATCCCTGCAGCTCTGAGCTTAAGCAAGAGCCGTTTGTGGGGGACAACATCAAAGGCGTCCTGGAAATCTAAGTAGATCCCATCGTAGGTCTTTTTGTGATCAATTTCTCTTGTAGCTTCTGCAAAGAACTTAAGTAGATTAGTTAAACAGGACCTACCTCTCCTAAATCCATGTTGGCTATCCCTCAGAATGTTATTTGAATCCAGGTAATCTACCATTTTCACTTGTTATAATCCTTGTTAGACAAAACAAGATGAAGAAGGGCTTCTCCCCTGGTACGGGTATTAACAAACTGAGTAAAAAAACAATCCTGTACTAATTCCACCATCTCAAGTTCATTTACAGAAGAGCCAGAGACTGTGTCCCACTGTATCCCAGTTAATTAAAATCACCCATAACCACCACATCATTTTTATTACTCATAATCCTCATATTGTCCTCCAGTGCCCGATAAACCTAAACCCCTCTTTCCTACACCATCCTTTTAGCCACGCATTTAATCTCCTTAGCTCAGCTAACGTAACCTGACTTGCACGTGGCACGGGGAGTATTTCAGAGAATAGAATACCACCGTGGATGTTCTGCTTCTAAGTTTATCCACGACTTCTATAAATTTATCCTGCAGAACAGCCCTCCTGCCCTTTCCCATGTTGTTGGTGCCAACATGCAGCATGACCACTGGATCCACCCCGGCTGGGGCGAAAAGCCTGTCCACTCGATTCGGAAGGTCCCCTACCTGAGCACCAGGCAGCTAGGCACCAAGACACTGTACAGGACCCTCTATCATGGGTGCACACATAACTATCTACACCTGTGATAACTGAATCCCCTACTACCACAACCTCACTAGTCACTTCTGCTTCCGCTTTGCCTCCATTGTGTCTCCCTCAGCTGATTCTCTGATTCCTGAGCATTACTCTTTGGCTTCCCTTACCCAGAAGGACCCCACCTCCCAATGTACAAATTAGGTTATCTGGCCAGCCCAGGAAAAGCTAATCAACGACTTGCAGTCACGGTCTTGTTTTAGTAGCAGCCAGCATCGCCTTGGGGTTTACAGCACTGTCATGTGGAGTGTCTCAGGCTACATAATTCAAAGAGTAATGTACACTTCATGTTACTTTTTTTTCATTTTTTCCATTTTGTTTGCTGAAGCACATGCAATATATTGCCAGTTTTGCTCTCCTCTTGAGACGCACACCTATGTACAGTTGCAAGGGAAGCTTGGGGTGTGAATGGAGGGTCTGGCTGTTCAGCAGGGGTTCAGCAAAGATGCAAACCTTTAGCCACGGCTGGGATTTGAACCAGCAGCATTCTGATCACAGGCACAGGGTCCTTACCCACTGAGCCACACACCAGCCAGCTTTGGGGATATCCATTAACAGACATGGGGGAGGGGTCCGGAGCCTATCTCAGAAACTACAGGGGCATGGTAGATCGACATTATCTGAGAAAAAAATAAATTTCAGTTTGCAGTTATTCACATATTTCAGTCAGGAATAACTTGTTAAGTTCAGACACGCCTCCTCAGGAAGGCAAATTCAATTGTCACCCTATAGCTACAGGCCATTCCAGTATCCCCACTAAATTAATTGCCATAACAGTTGCTAGATTAATCGCATCGAGTTCTACCATGTGCATAAGTAGTTGTGTGCTTTTCTACATAAGCACATTCAGTCATTGACTGGGGTTTGTGCACATTAAGGCTGATTATACCATCCTGCGCATTCTAACTCTCACAAATGCTTTCAAGCAGATTTCCAGCTATGTGCGCTGGAGGACTGTATGAAGTTAAATGCCTCTAGGTGGCCAAATATAACATTGCATTTTTTTTTTGTTTTACAGAGCCTCACATATAACAAAACAAAACATTTTTTACATTTTTTATATATCTTAAAATAAATGTTATAGTCCAAAACAAATTTAAATAATCAATATAATTGTATAAGAATTATATAATACACACACACCTACACACAAATAAACACACATAAACACACAAATATATTACTATTAGGCTACATAGGGAATTGGGTAGAGCGCATTAGTTAGAAACGTCCCGGACCCTGGTCTGCTGAGCTTGGACTCTGACCAGCACCTGACATCCTGGACATGATTTGTACAGGACAGTATTTAACCCCTTCAATTAGAGTGTCCAGTTGTTAAATGGTAACCAAGTAACGCTGGCTACACGTTAAAGGTTCTTAAGTTTTTTATACGATATCATTTAACATTATATATTACATAAGTCAGTTTCTGTATAATTAACATGATTCATTTTGATCAGAAATGTACACAATGGAATACATAAAAAAACACTGATCCATGCCAAATTCATTTAGTAACAGGTTTCAGCAATAATAGATTTGTCATCCTCAGGTGACAATGCACACAAATCAGAACAGCAGGTAGGTGTGTACTCAAGTTTTCTTTTTTAGCGTTATTTGATCCTGAATCTGTAACATTACCGCGATTTTTGGCTGGCTATTTGAAGAAAATGGTTGAGGGATCATTAAATCGTAGCTGCAAATGACAGTCTTAATATACCTAATAAGGTAATGTCAATTGCTCTGCACAAAATTCTAACATTGTATTTCATTGTAACATTTGGACTATAGGAGCCATTTGGGCCCCTCGTTCATTTGCTTTTACCCTTCGTAGTTTTAATCAAGTCCTTTTTGTTTTCTGCTCTGGTGTCCTTTGTCCTGCCACATGCATCACCTATGAACAACTTTGCCTGTAGTTGACTTTTCCACTGTGTTTACAGAGGTACCATCAGATGCATGCATTATTCAGCAGCTCATTGTGCATTTCTCATGTTTTTCCAGTAGAGGTCAGGCTATAACAAAACTCCTCAATGTGGTTTCTGAAGGAATCATACCTGGTTTGTCCCAAAACGTGTGATTTTGGTTGGACTCCTTATGGGGCTGTACATATGTCATTATTTAGCCAATCAGTCACTGGTTGAAGGGCAGTTGCACATTCTGGACCAGCGCTTCCATTTGGCTGATAATCCCTGTTTCTGGGCAGCATCTGTCTCCTTCTTGCTGAATTACAGGAATCATATATTGTCGGCTCAAGGTGGTGACATGCTGGAATGCTTCTGATTCACACCAAACTTACCGCATCACTCAGTAAATGGCAGACTTAATTACACTCATTACTTTTAGTTGATACTTGAAAGACAGTCAACCCATGTTGTACATCTTATTTCCCTTCAATCTCATGGACATTGTAATCTGCTAGGTATCATAAGGTAAGTATTACATTGTGGGGACCAGGTTTTCTCACACTGAGATAAAACCTATACCTTTTTACCTTGTGGGGACTTTTATGTGATCCCCACGAGGATAACCTCAGTTTTATAAAAAAATCTATGAATGCATTTAAAAACAAGAAAATGCTAAAATTCTTATATTTTGTTTGGGTATTTATGGTTAAGGTTAGGACTGAGTAGCGGATAAGGTTGCCATAGTTGGGATTAGCCGTTATGCTGATAGAAATTAACAGTGAGTCCCCATAAAGATGGATTTGTGTATGTGTGTGTTTGTGTGTGTGCAGAAGGCCCCCACATGTGACTCATTTACCATAAATAATAAGATGGCCACCTTGATATTTAATTGTTGCCTACTGGTACATTTCCTGTTATGCTCCCGGAAAGACTTAGTTTGACTATGAAGTCATACTTATGTATTAACTTTTGACTCATAGTCATTATCACTATCAACACTAAAATCATCACACAATTTGGTACATGGAGTTATTTATTTTTTTATCTCGAAATCTTAACAAAATCACATTACTACACTTTCCCACAGCCCAAACACCAAACAAAATTTGTTTATATATGATTTCCAATTCACATGATTTTATCTGCACACTGCTACCTATCCTATAGACCCTGATATGTAAATATATACCAGTCACTAATTTTAAGCTTTGAGGTTAAATGCGTATAAGCAGGATAATTGAAAGAGAACATTACAATAGCATTATGTGTTTTGTAGAAAATACAGCAGTTCTGGGAAGAGACACACTTTCCAATGCTGTACAGTTACAGAGTCCACAAAGCTGTATCCTCATTGCTCTGCTTCTTAAGATCTGCTTCTATGGGATAAAGACGATCTGGTAGGATGTCTGGAGAGTGGCTGCTTTCCCTGGTCATTCCCTGGCAACCTTTAGAGAAGTTGCAAGGTAAGGAGGCAAACCTCCAATTCAACCACTGTCTGAAGAACAAATGTGGTTTAAAATAGGGCCGAGATCAGAATCACCCTGAAGCTTGGGAAAGAATGTTGGTGTCGGTTAGTATGTGAGCTTCCCTTGAAGGATCAAACGCCAAATAACTGGATTAAAAATCTTTTCATGATTATGCGTCTACAGTTTGGGAAGCAAAAATTCATAAGATCATGTTTCTGCAGAGCTCTTACCCAGCAAAGTAGGAAAACATGCAAACAAACACGACCCCAGAGCTGTGAGATGGACGTGATCTTTGGTGAGACCCCTGGGTTGTCGTCCTTTTCTTCTTCCTTGACCTTTGACAGTGAGGTCAGTCTGACCCCAGGGCTCACCTGTGGTGGATCTCCATCCCTGGGCTTCAGAATCTATGTTGATCTTTCTTGGTGTCCCACACTCCAGGGTGTCTTCAACTTTAACTAAAAATATTTTCTCCATCTGTTACATTTTTGCTTTCAATGACTACTTTGGTTGTTCCCTGGATGAGACTCATACTGATTATACACAGCAGGAAATCTAGCAGCAGTTAAACAAACTTAATGACATAATGTTAGTAACTAACAGCATCCACAAATGAGTTAATCTACCATTTCAAGCAGTACATGAAAACTTTAACTGATGTAAATCAAATATATATGCATGCATACCCACACAACTGTTCAGATATATTTTCCTGTTCTACCACAATTTTAAGATTTATTCATGTTTTTGCAGAACCGTTATGCATACTGATCCTCATCCTCCTTACTCATTCCTTTAAATGAAGAATCTGTTATTTCTTTGATCTCTTTCATTTTCTCCTCAGACACTGGGGGTAACATTGGCTGTAGCTCCTTTACAATCTTCTCTATTCTCTCTTTTGCCTTCAGATCAAATTTTTTCTTGTTCGTTAGCACAACATCTCTTATTGCGACTTGAGCGTCATCACATGCAATTTGTAATTTCTTGCGTTCAGTTTCAAATTCTGGTCTGCTGGGATCCAGAGCCATGAGTTTGCCCAGGCTGCTGATCCTGTCCATCAGGTGTTTGTCAGAAACCTCAACGTAGGTCCCTGAGATCATGTTGACCAAGCTGGCTATATTCGAAGCAGCAAGGGCCTGCTGATACATTGCATCTTTGAGATATTTCTTTGTGTCATACGGCAGCTTTCTCTGAGATGCATGTTGAGCTTTTTTGACAAAGTTTGTCAGAGAGGTACTCAGGCAGGCTTTGACGATGTTTGAGATCATCTGAAAGAAGCGTACCATCTTCTCCCACTGCTCTTTCACTCTTCCCATGGCATCTAGACCCTTAACCAGCACCTTAATGGTGGTGTTGAAGTCAATCTCTTTTACTTGACAACCCCGCAGTGTGACTAAGATCTCTGTCAGCTCCTTCTGGTTTTTCTCCAGGTTTGCCAAACTCTCCTTTTGCATTTCTCTTGCCTTTTCCAGCTGAGTTTTAGCTTCCTCTATGCGGTAACGGGCGTTCTCCACCGCCATCTCACCTGCCCGCTTTGACCCACCTTCTTTCGCTTGTTGCGGTGGTTCAGGTTGAAACGCTGGAGTGTTTGTGAAGGCCTTGTTGTCACAGTCTAATTTCCGACACTGCTTCAACAGCTTCTGCATTCTTCCAATCATTTTTTTTGTCTTGGCATCATCGCATTTCCCGTCAGGTGCGATCTTGGAGAGCTCAGAGCACAGTTTAATGGCATCTGTGCACATGTCGAGTACAGCCTCTTTGGCTTTACAGTCTTTCTCACTCTCCACTGAGGTTTTTATCTGATTATATTGTTCCCCTATATACGCTGTCTTTGTTTTGTCTTCCTTTTGATCGTATATCTCAGACCATTTAATTTGCTGTTTGTCAATAAAGCCGTTCAGTGTTTCAGCCAGTTTCAGAATCTGCCCTGCTTTCGAAAGTATGTTGCTCACAGCACCGACGTCATCTTTGTCTTTTTTGTCCTTTGGAGTTTCTGCCATCCTTTTTGTTGCATTTGACATTATACCCAATAGACCATCAGTGAGTCCTTCTACAAAGTTCATGCCAATCACATCCCATCCAGATGGCAGTGAATCCATTGCTTTATCAAAAGTTTTCTGCGATTCATCTAAACGTTTATTCATGTCCTCAAGTGTTTTCTGAGCCCTTTCTTTGGCTCTGTCTGAATCCTCCTTTCTCATATTTGTCTCCTCAATTTTACGTTTGATAGTCTCCAGTTCATCACCATATACCTTCTTTGCACATATACAAGCTTCCAAAAGTTCTTGGATCAGATGTATAACAGCAGTGAACTTTTTCTCTGCTTGATCAGCCAATTTTACACATTCATCTGATATATTAGATATTTGTTCTATCTGGTCAGGGAGACAAATTTCAACAAGCTTATCATCATCTTTCAGTAATATATTCACTGACTCCTTGATGTAAGCTGGTACATTGCCAGTGTGGAGACGGATCTGGTCCATGTTCGTGTGAGCCGTATTGAATGCCGCCCAACCAGCATTAGCCACTTGCATAAGACAGGCACGGAATGAGTCAGGGTACTTGATGTACTCAAAGCCTCCAGGCTTTTGGCCGATGGAGAAATCTACATTGGAAGAAATAAAGACCAGCTCTCCCAGAATGGCTATGGAGACTGGGGCAGGTACCAAGTACTCCTCCCAGTTAGCATATGGCTGCATTATCAGTTTGGTGTCATCTCTGAAATCTCCAGCCTTGGAAATTGATTGGGTAGCTTTCACTAAGTCTCCCATTGTTGTCTTTCCTGTAAGGAAACAGAGACAGGTTCTAGAGAAGCATGGTACATATCGGTGTCGGCTAATATTCATTGAAAATCCAGTTATCAGTATTGGTCTGATGTGTCCACATTGGCCGATATTGCCGGCTGATATGTAAACTAATTTTTACATTAAAAGTAGGTCTTGTCAGTTGCCTTAATTGTGATTAATCAAATAAAATGAGCACATAATCAGGTAGCACTATATTCTACAACTTTGGATTTGTTGATAAAAATGTGAATAATTTGTGGTTAATTAATTGCATTTGAGAATAATTATTAATGAGACTTCAAAATCTATGCATGGGTTTTAGGTCAAAATTTTAGAATGATTTACAAACAAAATAATTCAAAGAAGCGGCAGAAAAGACAATGATATTTCTATGCATGTACGTTTTTAATCTAGCAGTGGATCAGACATTCCCAAGATTTGTCCTTTTCATCTTGTTTTCTGACTTTCAGGCACCTTAATTATGATTAATTAACCGATAGATTGCCTGTGGTTACTGAAAGATTTTTATCTGAATTAGCTGTAACCTCACATGTGCAGACACACTATAGAGATGCCAGTTATCAAAATGGGAAGAGCTCCACCCAAACAGAATGGGGCAGGATTCCAATCTCCATCCCTGAATGTGTGAGGCAACAGCGCATCTGCTTACTGTTTTATATTATGTGATGAAATTGAACGATAATTCAAAAGGCACATAATCTTAAACCACATATGGGATATTAGGTATTAACTGGCCTACAGCTATTTTCCCCAAAAGTGCCAGAGGTAATATGACCAAAAATGGAAATTATTAAATATATATAATTCAGACCAAAATAAGTAAATTCAATTAAACTTTCTATGAATGTCTGTAGGCTAAGAATCTATGAACATATTCATAACACATTATAATGCATTCATAAAGCATTATAAGCATGGCTATGGACGTTTATAAAAAGGTATAAAATATATCTATGTTTGTTACACATTATGGATGATTTATAAAGCTCTCATCTATAATGGGCTATAGATCTTTCATAATGCGGTACAAAGCATCCTTAATACTTATGCCAACCATTATAATGCATCATGAAGGTATCTACAGTGCATGATAGATGACAGCTTGGAATTGGAACTTATAGAGTATTATAATTAACACTATTATGCCTTATATCTGTTAATAGAAGATGCTGTATTGCTTTATTAATTCTTATACTGACCATTATAAAGCAGTATTAAGATATCTATAGTGCATTATAGATTATGGCTTTAAATAAAGTGTTACCATATTTTTTTCTGTAATCATAGCACGGATTATGCAGATTTTAAGGCATTAAGAAGAGAAGCTTTAAGCATTGTATTTCTAGTTATGTAACAGTCTGATTATTATATTACCTCCATCTAACCCCCCCTGTCCCAAACCAGGCACGTGCAGAGGGGGGGCGGAGGGTGCTTGAGCACCTGCCCCTTTCCTCCAGGATGCCTCAAGTGCCCTTTTCTCGGGTTTTTTTTTTTTTTTTGCTGTTGTTGTTTTTTTTTTTTTTTTTTTTTTTTTATTT
>JAODUD010010116.1:0-11984 GCA_026784285.1 Stomatorhinus walkeri
CCCCCAATCACAGATGGGATGGGTATATAGAGAGATACCTAGAGAGAGATAAACCTTAGTGGGCTGCTGCCCCAGAAAGCCTAAAAGGAGGGAAGAGGTTTAAGTAAAGCCTCCTAATGTTAAAATCAGGGCAGTGAAACTGGCCCTTAAACAGAAGAAAGTGTCAGCTGTTGTATTAATACCAATAGGAGAATTCCTGCGATAACAGCAATTAATAAAAGTGAAAATCAATATGGCAAGCAAGGTCTTCTGACCTATCAAAAGAATCTACACTGTGAGAATGAATACGGGAGGTTTGCTTACCTATGTCGGTTTCTTTATGCTTTTTAATCAGTTCAGCCAGTTCAAAGTTCCCTGCGATTATCGCCACCTAGAAGAAAGGAGGTAAAGCTGAAACTGACGTGCAATTTGAAATAGACCTGCTGTTATTGGTGGAAGAATGGCCAATCATTAATATATCTCATTATACTCTACATAGCAATATTTATTTTGTTCCCATGTTTGCACAATGTAAAGAAAAAACGTGCTCCTTGGAGCATCCCTACATGGGTCAGACCATAAAAGTCTCAGCAAAATCCTTCCGAATGATTTACCTGTGTGTGCGCGAGGTTGAGCCATCTATAGCTATTTACCATTCATACACAACAAAACGGGGAAACCTCTGTGGGGTCTCCAGCAGGGTATGAATCTGCAGGCAGGAGGACACAGGAAAACAGTCCCACATGGCAACGCGCACAACGGCGGGGGCTACACCTAGCGAAGGACATGCTCCTTGCTATTTCCCCACAGGCCAGACCCTCCCTCCCCCGCTCTGCAGAGCTGCTGCTGAAGCTGCTTTATATGCCTCATGGTGTGACATGCACCCCCTCCCCAGAGTGCCTCACTGAAACAACAATTACTAACGTGAATAAGATTGATGAAATTAAAATCGAGGCTTCATTTTAATTCTCTGTTCCTTATATGTACCTAAATAAGTCATATTTATTGCAAATGCGTGCGACGGAATAGTTTCTGAGTTATATTCTGAACATGATCGGTTAATTTAATATTATTGTATATAATAATAATAGAAACAATAATTCAAATACAATAAAAGTACTACATAGGACATAGCAGAGTAACCAGATAAGACAAAAAAAATATATAATATATACATAACATATTATATTATTATATATTATATATAATTTGCATATGTATTACAATATTCAGTGTGGGTTTATATACAATATAGTACATATTGGTAAAAAAAAAAAAGCTTTAATGTGCCGTTATACTAAAGTCCACATGGGGGCCATAGAGAAGCGCTTTCACAGCAGACCACAGCCTGCTAGACTCTTGGATAACTCCACAGTGCCATGGAACATCTATCACATGAGTGCAGTGAAGGCCTCCCTAAAGCTCAAGGCTAAAATAATAGTGAATGGAAACCCAGCCCTGAATGTCTTCCTAAAGCAATCATTAAGTAAAAATGAAACACATGACATTATAATAAGCAAGATTATGAACTAGGCACACAGTCATCACGTTGGCTTTACTGCAAAATTAATTCTTAAAAAAATGTATGATTTAAAAAAAAAATTTGTGCCTGGGAGCATGTAATGCCAAAGACCAACAGGAAGATGAAAGAACACTATTCTTGAGAAATATTTGAAAACCCAGACTACAATATCAAATAGAACCAATTCTGAAAGAAATTGCCAGATCTTTCCCTGTGAGCAAATGCTCAAGTTTAATGTAACATTGCATCTTTCCCATAAGAGGCATAATAATAATAATAATAATACTAATAATAATAATAATAATAATAATAATAATAATTCATACTTTATTGATCCGCTTGGGGAAACTGTCTTTACGCCTCCCTCAACTTTCTCTTTTTTTTTGTAGTTTTCATTGCTTTCAAAGGGCAGATAAATATCAATTTTGTTTTATGGACAGAATCTCTAAGAGGTTTAGCAGGGGAAAAGAAACACAAAAGGCATTTACCTTTTGGTGAATTGGCATGCACCATGTGCACAGCTGGGCACAGATGTTCCTGAAACAGGGGCAGGGCCACAGCTGGTTGGCTCCCGAAGTTCCCCACCCCCTCTTTTTCACCATCACAAAAAATATCATTGATTCATGATAAGGCTGACCCCCTATATGAATTATGGTCCCTCTTATGCCCCCCCCCACCTTAAAAAAATCCTAGAATTGCCCAGAATTGGAATCATTTTCCCCAGGCAATTCAGTCTGCCAGCAAGCCAAACATGACACAGCACTTGCTATGGTTGGTCACATAACAAAATGCATGATAGCTCTTTACAATCCCAGGACAGGACCAGGGCAGTAGTACTTCCAAAAATAACTTTGGATACATTCGCACCATGTGGCTAAAGGTTGCTTCATCTAGCTCTTACAGTGGCGAAGCTATGGACATAACAAGCGTGGCTGGTGAAAGCCATCATCTTGCGGCTGATTCGTGATGTCATCCGGTGTGCTACCTGGACAGCATGTCTTCATTACTCAGTTTTTTTTTTTTTTTGCACAAAGGAACAACCCTGGGCATAATGTTTATCAGAAAATCATTAAGGAGCTTTCAGCCCAAATCTGATTCTGTCTTGGCACATAGTGTTCGGAAAAGCATTTCTTACGAACATGACAGGAAGCCCTCAGTCAATGAACAATAATTAAATCAATAAAAAAAAAACACTTCTCAGTTAATCGCTAAATAGGACGGATTTTTTTTATTTCTGTTCTCCATCCCTAATCAGTGGTTTAAAATCAGTACATTGGCCCCAGTGATAGGCCTCTGGCCTGGAGCTATTAAAATTGAGGCCAGCATTGTTAACCCATTCATTGATCCCAGAGGATGGTATTTCAAGTGTGGCGCAGTAATGTGTGTGTTTTTTGTGGGTGTCTTTAAACTGTGCAGCATTGCTATGGAAACTCCTTTTTGTGTGCTTCTGAGAGGGAAAGGTTGTGCCTACAGCCTTTCTTAAGAAAAGAGTGAGACAGGAAAAAAATCATTAAAGGAAAGCATCTATTATCCGAAGGCAAGGGCAGTGTTTATAAGAAATGCAACAGCGATATACCGATATCAGTATTGTATCTCGATAATGGAAATATACCTGACTCTGCACTTTTACGAAAGACAGTCACACTCATATTAGTGTCTCTTGCACAGAGAAGCTGCATTGACGGAAAATGGGAACTGCTATCGCTCACTGTCCACATCAAACTGATAAGCATGGTGGCAAAACTGCATTATTTTGGTTTTAAACCAAATGTCAAGGGTGAATCCTCAGATCCGACAGTCCCAGTGTGCAAACGCTCGTACAAGGGGGCAATATGTCTAACTCGGTGAAGTATCAGTCTCTCGTTTACTCTGATTTATTTAAGGAGTGCAAGATAACAGATATAAGGCATCTGATAGTGATTATGTTTTGAGTTTAAAAAATAGTAGGTTATGCTCCATGGCGAACAGAATCAACAAATATAAAGCTAAAGTGTATTATTGCTGAGGATTTGTAGTAGATGAGGTAGACTTGGGATTGTGAGGAGAGGCATAAACTATTTCCTTTCAATCTATTTTTTCACTCATTTTAATTAAAAGAATTTTTTTAATAGTCCAGTTGTTTAGCCTAATTCCTTCGCCTACTAGACATGTTGACAATGCAGAAGTTACTTGAATCCTGCCTAGCGATAATATGCTTAGTATATGCAGTAGATTGTAACTTTTGTTTCTAAATGTATGATATGTTAGAAAGTTTAGCTTTGTTACATTTTTAGCTTTCTGAAAACTGCAATATTGCATTCGGGCATGTAGAGGTGCATGATTTAATACAGCCCTGCAGAACATGAGGTGAAAACTCCACTTAGATGCACTTAAGTCAGTGGCAGAATGCGCTTAAGGGACATTTACATGGAATACACACATATTGTGGTGTTCCACATCCCAACGCACATATCTAACCAAAATTTTTTTTTTGCAGAATTCTCCATGATACATTTTGCTAAACAGCTACCAATAAAATTTGCAAAGCAGGGACACTAGTGGCAAATAGAACAATATAAAATTAATTACAGAACTCTCAAAAAAATCGTCTTGTATACCCCAGTTTCAGAATCACTGAGCTGTACAATGATCCTGGGAAGTTTGCAAAAACTCCAAAGAATTCATTTAGATGGTTGATGGCTGTGATCACAACATATTGGCCACAGCTTCCATTTTGACCCTTGGCTGCCTTTTGTTGTGCAGTTCCAATTTTGAGTTGAGTTGGGGTTTATCTTGGAGAAGTTAGAAGCTATCCGGCTTTCAAGGTCAAGCCTCTTATCAATTCATCCTTCTCTTTGCTGTTACTTAGCAAGGTAACAGCAAAGAGTCCACTTTGCATCACACTTTGCATGTGTGGAAAATAAGAGCCCCAAGTGGTCACTACCAGCCACTGTTTTCTTCCTGCTGCATAATTTTTCTGGCAATTGGTCAGAAAACTAAATCAGGGATAGATTTTCATCCATATAATGTTTTTTTATGAAGCAGCATTAAGGTCCATCAACACTTTTTGACTTATCACATTCACAAGGTCAAATGTCATCTCTCCTTTAGTTTTGTCTTAATGAAATCAAGCGTCAAAACTGCCCCTTTTTTTGCTACCACTGTGCAACTCTGCTTCTATTTTTATAACCCATACAATGTCTATGGAGAATCTGATAAAGGTCTATGAAACAATTTTTGAGTTATTTTCTTAACAAACAAAAACAGCAGTGTTATGTATTTTCCATCTGGGGAATACAATAATACAACAGCCTGCAACTATACAATTAACTGATTCAGATACGTCATGACCACGGAAAACTAGATAGAAAAAAAATTCAGCATATATCTATTTAAAAAAGCAACATTTTTGAAAACAATATTCTATCGATACATGCAGAGTGATGTCAAAGAGCAAACTATGTAACTGAGCATCAGAGTTGAACTGGAACCCCGATAGCTGTGGGTGTAGGAGGCCGGGATCCCTCTCTGTGCTGGATTGGCTGAATCATCCACAAACAGTCAGAAGCCAAAACCGCAAGGGAGACACCAAGGGCACCCCAGTGCCCTCATTATGTAAAGCTGTCCTCAGCATCAGCAAACCAACAGCAGTAATCCTCTATGAAAGACTGCTCTTAGTAATGCTAAAACGTATGCGGCCCTGTGGGAAACATACTATCGTATATCATTCTTCAGACTGTTTCACCTGGCACTTTTCACTGGGTGGAAAACAAAAAAACGTATCTAATGCAACACTAGCAAGCCATAATGCACATATTTATTTAGCAACTCCCCCGACACTGGAAAGGAACAAACTGCAAAAGAATTAGCAGCAATACAGACATATCCCAGCATCAGGCTTATCAGGAAGACCGTTCCCCCAAAAATTATCCATGAGATGACATGAAAGAACTTCAGCTGCTGTTAATAAAGTCATCTGCAAGCATAAAATCTAGAATCACCTTAAGGAGAAGAGCTTCCTTACATGTCATATAAAGTAGACAAAAAGGCGGAACAATTGCTGCAAATCTCTTTTTGATCTTGGTATATTTTGTAAGCCAGCGTGTGTCACGGGGTGGACGATTTTATGCATGTTGTTTTGCATCTTTCTGCATTGCATATGCAAATAACATTAGTGCACAGAAACACTTACATTTAAGCCCCTTTAATTATTGTATTTGAAAAGGCATTTAAAGTAATTTGGTGTTGGGTTAACTGTACTTCAAAGCTATTTCTAACATAGGTAAAATAAAATCAATAAGAAAAGCCCAACAGGCAACCTGGGAGAGCACGCTCAATGAGGGGCTGCTGTTCCAGTGCACGCAATGCCCATAATGCACATAATGCACACAATGCATATAATGCACGCAATGCATATAATGCACACAATGCACATAATGCACATGGCCTCATGCTCCTGTTCAGGACTCAACAAGAACCTGTTTGGCACTATGCTGACTGAACAGCCTCTCAATAATCACCCAAGCTATGCATGCAATTCTTTCTTTCAACAATAGTGCGACATGAGCAGTTCGGGGATTTGTATTTGCTAATTGTATTCCATGGACTTCAGGGGATACATATGGTTAGGGAGCACTGTATGGTGGCTCAGCAGGTCTCTCTGCCTGTGTTTAGAAGGTTGCCAGTTCAAGTCAGGCCTCAGCAGAATAACTACATGTGCATAGGCTCCTGAGCAAGGCCCTCAAGCCTCAGCTCCCTGGCTGTATTAGGGAAGCTACTAGTGCATAATATCTACAGGCACCATAGGGAGAAGAACTTCCATACATGTTATATAAAGTAGACAAGCTACAGCTATAAGCTACTTATGATTAAAAATAGCTAAGCTACAGCCAAGCTACTGTTTTTATATAGTAGTTAGCGGTACTCCAAGCTACAGCGAAAAAGTAGCTGACTACGTCAAAATTATTCCATTCGGTAATACTTCATATTTCTGCGGCAGGATACTCTTAAAGCATGTTACTTAAAAATGTTTAACATGATGTTAAAAGTAATTTGAGAATCTATATTTTTTAACAAAAGTAATTTCAAATTGCAAAAAGGATTCAAAAAAGTTTCTTTGTTTCATGTAAACCAAGAATACTTCACAATTGCTGTGTGAAAATTAGCAGGGTTACAACAAAAAAAGATTTTGGTAATCTGTCCGAGAACCAAAGTGCTCCTATGCATTTCAATAAAAGTGTCTAAAATATTGTTTGAAGTATCTTTCAACCCTTTACCATCCATCCGCAGACATTTTGTCATTTTGGTACATTGCTATTTGTAAAAAGATAGTTACAGCTGTGCTACAGATAAGTTACTGAAAAAAGTAGGTAAGGTAGTTGCATCAATAATTATAGTTGGCTATTCCGTAACACTGATCCCTGGGCGCTGCAAATTGGCTGCTCCCTCACTCTTACCTGAGGCTGTGCTGTGCATGAAGAGCAAGATGGGGCAAAGCAAAAACAGAGAATTTCCCCATGATGATTAATAAAACATCTCTATTTTACTATTTAGCACAGGTCCACCACAGACATTTTTGCATGTACAGTGATAACTTAAAAACCACTGTTAGATCTTTTTCAAACTTTGCACTGGAATTGCAGGTGTGAGGCACTAAACCTGATTAAATTTTGACACACATCATCTCAAAACTAAAACCATGTCGTATAACATATTGATAGCAAAAAAACAGGCAATTTTGACACGTATTCCAATTAAGACAATAATTCACCATTTGGTGGATTGTAGTCAAACTTTGCAGAGGCATTGTATAGGTGCCACCCTGGAAATGGTCAAATTTGGAGGCAGTTTACCCCAAAAATGAAGTGTTGGTACTGCGTGGCAGCAAAAGACAAAAACAGCTGTAGAAGACACTTGGACCTGTGAGCACAGTAACTCTAAAAGTATTGTGTGTGACTTTGCAGGTGACAAAGTGCAAGTGGTAAGAGTTTGAGACAGATTGTTCCAAAATTGAAGCAATGGTGCTTAGTAACAGCAAAGAGAAAGATGAGCTTATTAGAGGCTTATCTTTATGAACAAGATCAATTTATTTGTTTTTATTACTATTTTGACCATTCCTTTAGCCCCCCTCAAGAGGAAACATTTTTGTATAATTCTGTAAATGCCATTAAAAAACTATATTTTGTTTGGTTACTTATGGTTAATGATAGGGCTGGGTAGGGGTTAAGGTTGCTGTTGTTGGGATTAGGATTTTCCTATAGAAATGAATGGACAGTTGCTACTAAGATATGGATACAAATGTGTGTGTATGTGTGTGTGTCTGAAAAGGAGAGCACAATTAACCACATTTAACCGTTCAGAATGTGGGTATAACCATCAGGCAAGATAAAGTCACTTGTTCATCAATATTCCTTGTTATTCTGTCGACAAGTAATTGGAGAGTTAAAAATATTTTGATTTGTAAATACTGTTCTTTTTGATTGGATTATTATTGATACTTTATTAATCCTTGTGGGAAAATTCTCTATATGCCAGTAAAAGAGATACTTTCAGAGATACTCAGTCATATATTAAAGGCCAGCTTGAAAGGCTTCTCTGCATGGTGATTGGGAGACATCTCAATAAGACAAGAAAAACTATCAATAATTTTATTGACATTGGTTGTGTTGGCTCGCAGTATTTATCTATTCTGTCTCATGCAGGGCCACAGTAGCATTTTGTGGAATTCCTGAGTGACAGCTTGTGTCATATGACATCCTTCATCGTTGGCATTTTGAAATATTGTTTACAAAGTCATTATCATTGAGATTGAGATTAGTTATTTGTTTAATTTTCAGTAACAGTTCACTGATTTTTAGTAGACTAGTTTGGTAGTTGCTTGCTAACTAAGCGGTATGAGTTCAAAATGATTAAATCCTTTCTGAAAGAGCCATGCTGGTATAGCAGGGTAACTGTTACGACGTGCTGCCGGTTGGGCGAGCAGAGAAGCAGGCAGAAGGCAGCATAGTCGATAAAGGGGTTTTATTCTCAGGGATACGGGCCAGAGGGCTGAGCAGCCAACGCAGATGGGCCAGAGGGCTGGGCAGCCGACGCAGACGTGCAGACGGGCTTTGCAGCCGGAGCAGATGTGCAGACGAGGTTTGCAGCCGGCAATGCCGGTGGAGCGGACCCCCACACTGTTGTGGGTATGCTCAGAAGCGGGGGGAGTTCCTCCTCCACCTCTGTGGGGAGCCGCGCCGGAACCAAAAGTCTTGTTCCGACGTGGATAGCCAGAGGACCGTCCTCCTCTGACCTCTTCCCCTTATGCCTTTTCTACTTTCTGGCTTGTGACAGAGGAGGCGCACAAGCCTCTGGCTGATTGCGCAGCGGGGCTTTTGGGGCTCTCCACTGAGCAAGCTGCTGATGCAGCTTCTGCAGCTCGTCGCTCACCGTTTGTAGCTGGTATGCGTCCCCGAACGGGGCTTCCTCAAACAAGAGTTGTTCGGTTCTGCGGGCTAACCTGAAGGCGACGGGGTCCTCGATGACTTCGGGCTGTTGGAGCCAGTGGGTCACCTCCTGCAGCAAGCCGATCCAACTCTGGTCGGCTTGCTGCGGGTAGCCATCTTTATGGAGATCCGTCATTATGTTACGGCTCGCTGCCGGTCGGGCGAGCAGAGAAGCAGGCGGAAGGCAGCGTAGTCGAAAAAGGGGTTTTATTCTCAGGGATACGGAGCACAGGATACAAAAAAGGGCAAAGCACGATGTACAAAATGAAACTAACAAACGAACAAAACAAACAAAATGACGGATCTAGGGGAGACTGACTTAGACACAGACTAAATGCACAAACAATCAGGTATGAATCGACAACAGCCGGTTTCCATTGGGAGCAGACACGAGGTAACGAGGGGGGCGTGGCACACAGGAGGCTCTGACGGGCGGATCGTGACAGTAACAAATAACAAAAAGGCCTTTTTTGGTCATACTGTCAGTTGCTGACACTGTGTTTCCCCCTGTTAAACTCACCATCCGCCACTGGCATTGCCATTCTCTTTATATTCTTTTTAGGTGTTGCTTTGAAATCATATTTTTTAACACTACTATCAGCTAGAAATTGCTCCACAGTTCCTCCAAGTATATTAGCATTAACTGAGCAACTTTCCTTATGGCACCAGTCATAACAGTTCGATGAATTCAATAGATAGTCCCTGCCAGTTTTACTCATTGTAATTTTTTTAATTTGTTAAGAGTCACATACTTTGTATAGATGTGTAATGTGCTCACACTTTTTAATATTTCTGAAGGCTGCAATTTCAAAATAGATCCGTCCCCACCTCAACCCCCCCTAACCCCTCGGTATAGTTTTTTCCTCACCTGTGGCCCCCACCTCCACAATTCCTTCGCATCCTACAATTTGAATAACTTTGGTATATTCCATTAGTGTATTTGTTACAGTTCTTACTCTTATGTCAGAGAAAATTTTGCTTATAGTGCAAAAGATAAAATATTTTTTTAAAAATATAAAAATTTAAAAATATAAAAACTATAAATATGCATTGCATTAACAATGCAAAGCTCGTGGGTTGAAATCCAAGTGAGCACACACAAATTGTAGCTGATCCCTCTACTGTAAGTCTTTTATGGTAAATTGTTAGTTAAATGTGAGTTAAATGTATGTTGTGCACACAGGAAAATAAATGTCTATGGCTCTGTATAAACCATTAATGCATCAGTTATGGTTCTTACTGTTATGTCACAGAAAATGTTGGTCCTAGTGCAAAATATATATATATTTAAACTATATAAATATTTAAACTAATAAATAATATACATGACGGTTTCAGACATGGACATTGAAACATACACAAAGCAGTATAAGTAACCACCTAACTGATGGGGAAAGATTCTGAAAATTGTCATATAAATGAATAAGTATGCTTTAAGATCTACATATCACAAGGACTCATAGTATTCATTTATTAACTCTTACATTTCCCAATGATCCATCCAGTACTTCTGCAAATTATGCAAGGAGTGTGTAAGGAGTATGGATTAGATGTCCAGGGAAATGCTGTCATTTCTGACAGAACCAAATCTCATTATGAATGAACTGGGTGGGCAACAGGGTAGACAAACCTGGAACGTCAACCTGTGGCAATGTGGTTACACTCAGGCCACAGGAGGGAAAATGCTATGAATTATTGATTTGCTTTCAGTTCTCCAGTGAAATGTGCACTTCAGCCAATAAAATATATGCAAATGGTTTCATAGGTGGTTTCCTCCAACCTTCAGCCCATGTGAGAGGGAGATGATATTAACAGTGTCCTATACATCGCAGAGACAAATATCCACTGAGCCTAGATGAGTTCATCATTGCATTCCACCCTAACACAGAGGTAGCCAATGTGACAACTAGAGCTATATCTGGCTGCATTGCAGGGCTGTACTTGGCACTGGAGCACCAGGAGGATACAGCTGACGAGCAGGCGTGACACTGCCAAAGCCGTTTATTCACAGGTTCAAGAGGGCGATGGATTTCTAGGAGAAGTGCCTGCTTCTGCTCCTTCTCCGTTATGGTAGACCGCCCCTTTAACAGTAATATCTGTTAAAGATACAGAGGCTGATTGCATAAATGCCTGTCCAGGCAGAGCAGGCCGCTCTTGTTCGGTGCGCATTCAAACTGAGAGGCCCTTCGACATGCACCCTTCCGGCAGGTGGTGAAGGCATATAAGGAGCACAAGTTCCCCTAGAACGGTGCACCCCTGCGCTGTTTCACCCTTAAAAAAGGATTAAAAACACCACTAGCAGATGCATGCAGTCACTCATGAACACATAGCAGGCCAAGAGACAGAAACATGTTTGCACGCCTACGCACATGTGGGCAGGCGTGGTGTACAAGTGTTCAGACACAAATGTAGAATGTGTTAATATCCTAAACAGCCACAGGATGACCTGAGACCAGAAAAGATCCCCTTTAGCTGCACTTCTCTTTTTCACTCCGGAAAACACACCAGACATGGAGAATAACGTATCCATACATAGACACATAAAGCTCCCTTATCGGACTGTCGTACTGCAATACACCCTCAAGCCACTTGACTTTTATCAATATTCAAGTGGTACAGTATATGCATTTATTTAAAATAATTTTTAATCAAAAACATTGTGCGCTGCTTGAGTATTATTTAAAAGGTACAATTATTTGTATGATCCATCAAAGTGTTAAGCTTTTGCTCATTCAAATATACGTGTGTGTCTGTCTGTGTCTGTGCGTGTGTGTCTGTCTGTGTGTCTGTCTGTGTGTGTGTGTGTCTGTGTGTGTCTGTCTGTGCGTGTGTTTGTGAGTGTCTGTGTGTGTCTGTCTGTGTGTGTCTGTCTGTGCGTGTGTGTCTGTATGTGTATGTGTGCGTGTCTGTCTGTGTGTGTCTGTCTGTGTGTGTGTGTCTGTATGTGTGTGTGTGCGAGCGGGTATACCTATCCTTATGGGGACACAATGTCCCCATAATGTGATAAATATCTGTTTTTT
>JAODUD010010117.1:0-11969 GCA_026784285.1 Stomatorhinus walkeri
CCCCCCCCCCCCCCCCCCCCCCCCCCCCCCCCCCCCCCCCCCCCCCCCCCCCCCCCCCCCCCCCCCCCCGGCAGCCGTCGGCATATTATTAATCATGAAAGTAAAACATTCACCTGTGTGGGCATACCTATAAGCTCTAGAAAATCGTACTATATCATTACCTTTCAAATGTAAATTAGGCCTTCATGTTATCAGTTATAAAATACCGTTGATTTTAAAGATATTTATTCAGTAAAATAACTTTTCTTTAGAAAACAGGCTACACATGTTTAGAAAATGTACCATTTATAACGACGGGAAAAAAATCTGTGATAAAAGTCGCAACTTATTTTTCTTGTTTGTCACACTGTTTTAGAATCTCATGGAATCTGCTATTAAGATAACCTAATAATATTTTTAACTATGCATGATTATATCGTTATTCTGTCGGACAGTCATATCTTATCGCCTTGCCTTTTTTTATTGAGAACTCGTTCAGATTTACCTGACCATAAACCAAAACAACTTTCTCTTTGCAAATTGGAGATGATTTAACACCATGATAAATGTTTTACAAGACCATTTAGTTAAATCTCTTCTAGCTAGATCTAGTAATGCGTTTGACTTAAGAAACGAAAACGTATAGTAGGAAACATTATTATTTTAGTTTATACGAATTCACGCATACAATCAAGCCGTTCAGACATATAGAATGATTATGAGAAATAATTTCTACAAAAAATAAAAACAATTCCCGTTGAATTTTAATTCTGTTAATTATTACATTGGATTTAAAAGACCAATATGGATCGGTTGGCATTTGCAAGTTAGCATTTATTGATTTCAAAACACTCGCTATATAGCGGATTCAGCAACTCTGCCTTGTTTCAGGTGGAGTTTTTTCCTTCTGTCTTTCGTCCTATCCCTCGCTCGCTTCCAGCTCCGGTGCCCTACCTTTGGATACGTCACGTAGCTCTGGGCGTACAAATACCTCGCAGTAAAGTTTCCCAGTGAAGATAAATCCGAGCACTGTTATATTTGCTATGATCCGAAGTAACAGCTATCTATCTCCTGATACTAGGTTGGGCTATATAATTATTGCAGACCAAAAAGCGAATATTAGGGAAGGAACGCTTTGACATTACGTTCACTGGTTGTGCTAAACGAATTCCTGCTGTTTGCTGGAGGATTTACAAGGACTTAGGTAACTTTCGCAGACCTTCCTGAGTAAGTTTCTTGGACTTTTTTTTATCAACTAATTTGGAAAGATTTCTGACTTAATCATCCCGAATTCCTTATCTAGTGAGATAATGTACGGAAGGAATGGTATTACTCGCCTGTATCAAGCTATCAATGTTTTATATTAGCCTTTGTGATTAATATCATCCATGTTACCAGCGATAAATATGTAATATTTTTGTCCCTTTCGTGAGATGACTTTAATAATAGAGTGTATTCCTCAAGCAGATCTACTTATAGGCCTACTTATAGACCGTTAGCGACAAAATCAATGGAATTAAACGATCACTTTAAATTATCATTGTCCATCAATTCACCCATCATCCATTCACTCATCTATCAACCGTTTTTCGTGAACAAGATCTCGGGGATTGTTGTTATTGTTATTAGCAGTAGTAGCAAATGTTAAAAATGACTATTAAAAATTCACAATATAGGCTACCTCTACTTTCAGAAAAGCAGCATCTTACATTACCGTTATGTATGTTTGCGAATTTTAGCGTAAACTGTAACAGAGAGAAGAAAACATGTTTTAAAGACACTGTAAGGCAAGTCAGATCGGTAAGCATAAGATGGAAGGGCGTACAGAATATATGAATTAAAAGTTTACAGTAGGAATAGGTTCCGTTTCGTTGATTGTGTCTTCTTTTTGCATAGGAGTGGAACACAGAACTGGTCATCGCTCTGCAGAACCACCGAGAAGAGTTTGGAAACTATTTTATTATACAATTGTTCACAGACGCCTTGTCATTGGAATAGACTCATTATTCCTTCAATATCGCCCCTTCAACTTATATAAAAAGTGAAAGAAGTTGTGCCAGAATGTACCCGAGTCTGGCACTAACCTCAAACCAGTCACCATACGCTCACGACAGCGGGAATTACATACACCCTTCGGCCAGTTCTCCGGTTTATGTGCCCACGACTCGGGTACCCACTATGTTGCCGACAATTCCGTACCTCCAGACTTGTGAGACTGCTCACCAGTCGCACGGCCTCGGCGGACACCACGGCTGGTCACAGACTGGCACGGACAGCTCGTCTTTTAATCCGAGCAGTCCGCACCCGCCCCCGGGCTTCTCCTACTCCCACAGCCCGCCGGTAAGCAGCAACACCGGCAGAGACACGGCGTACCAGAATCCGCTGGTGCTGAGCAACAATGCCCGGCCGGAGCAATACGGCAGCACCTTGGTGCGCTCGGTCGGAGGATCCTACTCAAACCCCTATGCGGCATATATGAGCCCGGAGATGGCGACCTCGTGGAGCCCTGGACATTTCGAGAGCAGCATGATTAGTTTTCAGGGACGACAAGCGGGCCTGCAAACAAGGAGGCCAAGTCTAGGTGCGTATGAGCCGCATTATCACTTATCACTCCCCATTTCCAATTTCAGTTTATTTTTATATAGCACCTTTCGCAACAGAGTCGAACTACCACGTTTATAAGTAGATCTAATAGTGTACTTTTTACTTTTACTGTTTGCATTAATTTGTTATAGATAAAGTTGTGTATCTCTAAAGCACATTGAAATGGTGACATTGGGCAATATATCTCAAAAATAGCCTACATCTTTTAAAATACAGTCAGTTCAAGTGCATCATGCGCAAGTGCATCATACCCAATATATACATTTAATCCATATGCATTTGGTAACATATGTAAGTACAACTTATAATTAGACAATTCCTGCTTAACAATATCGTTTTTTAAAATTGATTTAGTAATACTCCAGATTTTGACGGAATATACAAATGCTATTCATAAGCACAGGAAAGCGTTGTTTCTAAAACGAATTATTGAAGGAAATTAGTTTATTCTTAACGTGTGGCTTTGTTTCCCAAATCATCGCCTATTGTATCACACCCTTTAGACTAGCTACAGCTGGCAAAAGAGCCCATCAGAAACAACAAACCGAGTACCATCTTTGTTCTGTCGTTCTAATCCACATTCTTCAAATTAAACAGCCACCAAACCCGTTCACCCGAGATTCTAATTAAATTTTCAGCCACAATCTGTTTTCGTTTCAGATGCTGATGAAAGAGCTACAATACGCGCTCGCTGAAAACCCAACCTATTTTTGCCAAAACAATTGTCACCTTAAGCAGACTAATCGTCCTTCAAATGTGTCAAATACCCACTTTTCTTTGTTTTATTGTAGCGGCGAAAAGTTTTTCGAATTATTCAATTTTTAAAAATATATCGAAAAATAAACCAATGATTAAGGTGTATTATATGTCTGTATATTTTCGTTTAGTTTACCCATGAATTTACTTCGGGCGATTCAGATAAAACTTAATCAAGTTTAGACTAAATCAAAATCGCTGGATGGGAAATTGTTGAACAGCAATACATGTTCGTTTTATTTAAGTAGTGCTAGGCCTAAATAAAATCAATTTACTGTTAAATCATAATAAATGCAGACCGGTTTGATAATGGGCTAGTATGCTGCAATTAAAAATAGAGAGACGATAGGAAATACGCATCATTTTTATTTTAAACATTTTTTCCTCGCTGTTTTGAGTTGGAATTTGATCCAGTAATTGTAGGCGGCCGCCGCCTGTCAGAGGCCAGATTGATTTGGGACCTAAATCTTTAACACTGATAAGATCCCCATCGACATTCCGCAACTCCAGGTCCCGTGGTGTCTCTGCTAGGCGCCGAAATTCTTTAGCTTTGTAGACCTACAGTTAATTCTGCATCCATAACAGCATAAAAATAATGCTCCATATAAAATGTACAAAATATATTAATTAAAAATACTCGCCGGCCACTAACATTAAATATCAGGAAATAAAGAATAATAAATGATGTAAAATGATTAATTTCGATGTTAATCAATTAAGCGTTTTTGCATGTCACGTAAATGAATTATTGTGTTTGTGACTAAATATCAACTGAAATTCTAAAATAACTCGATGTCGTATAACAAGATTACTAGAATTGGTCTTATGGGGTCCGCCAGAATCTTTTTGCATTTAGCATTAACCTGAAGTAATCTGTTTTCAAACTGCTATTATGTAATCATTGTTTAGAAGGTTACTGAAAGTTTAGCAGCATGAACAGGCCTATAAATAACGCTGTATTAAATATTGTAAAATCTATGTTATTGTTAACGCTGCATCAGAAACATACGATTTAAGAACAACAAAAAAAACAGTTCGTGATTTAAATGCTGTGATTGCATTTCCTTCCAGACATGCTGGATGAGTTACCTGGCGAAGGGCGGGAGTGCGTGAATTGCGGGTCCATCTCCACTCCATTGTGGCGGAGAGACGGCACTGGGCATTACCTGTGCAACGCCTGCGGACTGTACCATAAAATGAACGGCATCAACAGGCCGCTCATTAAGCCACAGAAACGCCTGGTAAATCTATATTCCCTTAGTAATATCGTATGTCGGCCTACAAGAACCATAAACTAATTCATGTGATAAATAAGTAGTATTAAACAAACCTTTGTCGAAATTCAAACAGGAGTAATTGAGTAGTGCCGGGAAATCAAAAATGTGTCAGGTTAAAAAAAACAGTCAAGGCTAGCGGCTTCTTAGCGAAGGTCAGCTTTGTGTTTGAGTGAGTCCTTCAGAATTTCCCAGGAACCAGGCACTTGATAGCAGCTGTTGTGAATTATTTCAGATTTTTGTTTTTATTTGTCCTTCAGTGTCCTTGTCCTTGGATGTTTGTTTTTAGCAGAACTGCAATAGGCTCAGCCACAATATGGTCACCTACCGTTCTGTTGTTAAAGAATGTTCCCAACTTCTGATATGGGTGTCGTGTGGGCCGAACAGCAGACCAGGAAACAGAAACAACCTGTTGAGATGTGCAGCTTTGGTATCACTTGATTGATTTAGTTTTTAATGTGTTGCATTTCAGTAACTAATGCAGTGTTTCATACAGGCATAGCACAGAAGGCAAAATCAGCACCATTAATTAAGCTCACTGTGTTCATGTTAAAATTGCAGTTTTTTTGTAAACACTTTCACTCTGGTTTTCATTCTTAACAGTTGGTTGACACAATATATCTCTAGATGAGATTGGTTAATCTCCCCGCTTAGTCTCCCAGCTGCTAAAGGTGCACTTTAAAACTCACGCAGAATACTGTTATATTTTAAAATCATGACTCAGCGCAGTGTAATGTGTTCCACGTGTTTGTGCTTAATGACACATCATTCCAGGAAAGTTTTGCTTGTTTGGCACCTTGTGCCTCCCTAATCCACTGCTCGCCCTTCCCCAACCCAGCAGTCATCCTCCAGACGGGCCGGACTTTGCTGCACCAACTGCCACACCAGCACCACCACGCTGTGGCGTCGAAATGCAGAGGGAGAATCTGTGTGCAATGCTTGTGGGCTCTACATGAAGCTGCACGGGGTGCGTAACAAAGCACACACGCTTCACTCTGCATCCTGGCCACGCTCTTGCCAGGAAGTTGTGTCCTTGCTGTCCTTGCACTGGGTCTGCTATTGATCTTACTGGCCTAAGGTCCATCGCCTGAGTGTGAGACGTAGTTCTTGGTATGAGGATGCGGGAAGGGAAAAGCGAGAAACAATTGTGATATACATTTATAGGCTAAAAAGGTCTTCATGAGAATACAGCTTTAGTAAGAAGTTCTGTTAATAAATCCCTGTACCTCCCTTTAGGTTCCTAGACCCCTTGCAATGAAGAAGGAAGGAATCCAGACCCGGAAAAGGAAACCAAAGATGACAAAATCCAAAGCCTCATCAGGTAATATTTGCATCCTGTTCAGTAGATTGTAATTTTTTTTTACTAAAAAATAACATAGACATGCTAAATTTTGTTGCATACACCTGAATTTTGTGAGATAAGGCAAACACCCAGAGCAGTGTTTTCCAATCTGATCCTCAGGGACCCACAGATGGTCCATGATTTTGCTCCCTCCCAGCTCCCTGGGAGCAAAAATGTGGGCTTTTTGGCAGGGAGCTTGGAGGGAGCAAAAACATGGTGGGGAAACACTGACCTAGATTGTTCTATCTTTGACAGGCCCAGGGTCAATCACTCCTGGTACCAGCTCCCCCTCCTCTGTGCCAGTCTCTGAAAACGCCTCCACGATAAAAAGCGAGCCCAGTATGGTGCCTTCACCCTATGCTGGACAGACTGTAGTTTCCATCTCACAGGTAAGATACCACACCAGAGCCAGGAAAAAAATATTCCGGAATATGGTGCATTGTGTTCCCAGCTGTCACGTTCACTGTGATTTATGATCTACATATTAAGTATATTAAATTATAACTAGTAAGAGCTATAGAGTGCAGCATATCTTGTTTTTGGCATATTTGTTTTTTATCAGTAAAAAAAACGCTGCACAAATTGTGGACCCTTAAATTTCCGGAACAGTATTCAGTCAAAAACTGAACTCACTAGTATTGTGTGTCAGGAAATGTCATTCAGCTTTGATCAGTGTTTCTTGTATAGAAATTGATTTTTTCTCTTTTCCTTTTTTGCAAGGCATCGTCGCAGCTGGACACTCTGAGTTCTGGTCAAACAGACATCAAATATGAGGACTACAGCTTCACGCCCACGTCCTCCACTCCGCAGAACTCTTGGTGTGCTTTATCACTGGCATGAGTTTCTCTTACCACTGTGCACACAGGACTCACCACACCTAAACGTCTGTGACCAGTGCTGACACTGCCTTAATTATTATAGAAAGACTGAAACAATCAATTGCAGTTAGTATAACAAGTCTAGTAGCGTTTTTGTTTCCCGTACCTGTGGCATTTTGACGTGGTACATTTTTTTTTTTTTTGGTGGAGACGATCCTGTCCTGAAGGTATTATGGGCTGTAAAATTGAAAGAAACAGAAGGAGTAAAAAACAACAGTTTATTACCTCTGAACCTGGTTATTGTTATAGTGTAAATAATTAACTTTGTGAGAACATAATATTTATGTTTAAAAAAGGACAGTAAAAACATAAAGGTGTGTGCGTGGAAGTAATATCTGAGCTTAGGTCGCTGTGGTCTTTAGTTGTAAAAATTAAAATCTTCAGTAGCTTCCAGTGATTATTTTATTATTAACAGTATTCTTGATTGATGCAAATACCAATGCAGCTTGTCCTTAAGTTTGGTTTATGGATTTCAGACACTTGTGTTTTTCTACCTACTCAACTCCATGCTTGTTTGAGAGTAAAAGAAGTGTGTAACTATTGTAAAGAAAATTCTCCATCCTCAGATTAATCACATTAAGTATAAATGAAACACTGTGTATTTCTTTAATTTCAAGTGCAATGAGTATTAATACCTTCCAGGAGGTGAAAAAGGGTGACAATGAAAATTGTTGAATTTTGTTAGAAACTAAATTTATTTTCTGTCCTTGATAATAGAATATTAATGTTATTATATTGCTTTACAGAGTGTGTTGGCTTGTTTTCCTTTCGGTTTCACAAGCGCAGGAGCTTCAGTTTATGTGAATAAAAACAGTCTGGGGAAAGTGTTATACACCAGCCTGTGGGAGAAACATACTCTGTCAGTGTTAATGGGTAAAATGTGTATCAAACAGAGACAACTGAGCACACTGAAGTAAATAATCTTTTTAATAAGAAAGAATTATAAATATTCTTGTGGTTAGCTCTGGTTTGTTTTGGGTTCATCGTTTATTTTTTATTTGTGTTTAAAACATATTAATTTCTATAACTTTTGGGTGATTTCCATACAGGATTTATAGTCGAAGTGAACAGCTAGAGGTCAACAGAACATTATTTTTTACTCTTTCATGGATAATAATGAGTTGGAAGATGGATTGGTGGGTGCATATATTTATTTATTTATTTATTATTGTTACTGTTTTTTTAAGACCCATTTATGATATATGTCCATCATCCCATCTTACCCTGGTCAGGGTTGGGGATGGGGGGGGGGGGGGGATCCACCCTATCCCAAGCAGCATAGTGCCTGATGTTAGTGTACACCCTGGCAAGACACACACACAATCCATCATGATGGCCCGTTCAGAGATGGCAATTGGCCTAACTGCATATCTTTGGACTGTGGGCAAATTCCTGAGCGACACAGGGAGGACATGCATCCTCCATACACAGAGTGGAAGCCAAGTTTGAACCCCCCCACCTCCAACTCTAATGCTAATGCTGAATTTAATAACACATTTGTCATGGCTGAAGGCTGACTGCTTCACATGAATACCTGCATGTAGCAAGTCCTGCTTATTTACAAAGAGTAAATAATGGGGCACCTTTGGGTAGCTGCAGATGGGGTCCTACCTGACCAGAAAGCTCCCTGCCACCTTGATTAGAAAGTATACAAATCTGTCACCCATTCATCTGTCCATCCTCACCACTTATCCAGTGCATCGTCTGGGGACGTCCCACGAAGCACAGGGCACAAAGTAGGGGACAGTCATGTATATGTTAAGGAGATAGCAGCACGCAGCAGAAGCGTATTCAGTGTTACTTGTGTCTTACACGAAGTGTGTGCCGCAGTATCCTGCTCACAGGGCTGCTGAGCAAAGGTTACGTTCCAACACCACTTTATGACTTGGTTAGTGCATGTTCTTCCGAGTCAGCAAATGTGTGGCCTTATTTATTGCCTTCTGGGCACGGAGATAGTTCGGATCTACAGCCTCCCATAGCGTCTGTGGATTGTTTTATTTGTCTGTGTCACGATGGGGTCTGTGCTGTCAGGGTTGTGGTCCTGGGTTTCTCTGGGAATGTAAGCACAGCCATGTTTATTAAAGTCCTCCATAGCTGGCTTGCGCATGATGTCCTCGCTGGAGGAAGGTGCCACACAGGGAGTCTGCCTCTGTGCTGCAGTGGACAGAGTGAACACTGGGGAGTGTCACTACTGAGGGAAGAGGATACTACATGGGGCTGTCACTGTGATGTCATCAACAATGAAGGGGAAGCTAATGCAGAAAATAACCACCGCATCAATATATTTTTATTTACATATTTATTGTTAGTTTGTGTGGCTAGTGCCTTAATCTGAAGCAGAGTTTTTTTGTTTGTTTTTTTTTTTTTTTTACCTGAGAGAGGTCACAAATGGATTTTGTAGGAGTGAGGATATGTTGTCTTAGGGGCCACATACTCATCTTGTGCTTTTATCCAGCAAAACGTACAAGTGAGACAGCAGAGATGCCCTTCCTCCAAAGCCCAACAGTAATTCACTCTGCCGACCGCAGAATCTCGACTGGCGGCCTTCCAGGTTCAGGCATCGTAACCAGGGGAGTTTCTAGCTATTGGAAAAAATCAGGGACTGAGTCAAGTTACCTGGGGCTTGAATGGCATCAAGGGCAAAATGCTCAGGGCTCGGCTGAAAATGATCAGCCCTAATGACGCCTATGGCATTAATCTACAGAGCCACATACCAGCATATTAGATCCAAAATGTGTCACAGATGCAGTATTCTATCCCAGCGTACACATGCTCAGTAATAATTAGGACATCTTCATAATAATTAGGACAAGGTGAGAAAACGGAGATGGCTGTTTATGCCCATCAAGGGCTTGGATCTCTCACTTCTGCAGATGCATGAGTGCAGGATTTGCTGGTTGTTGCTCAGCTTTGCATGAATATGTCTTGTGATAAATAAGGGCCTGGCTGCATATAGGATAAACTGACCCCCCCAGCTCCACCATTGCCCCCACCCCCACACATGCACACAATCCTCCACGTGCCCCTCGCCTCTCTGCTGGCCTACAGTAAAGTGATCAAACACCATTGTCCTTGTGCAAGTGCTGCTGCCCTCTTCAAAGGGCCTGGCTGTGAGCGAGAGGCAGACAGCCTCACACTGGGGAGCGAGGTCAGGGGCTGCTCACGGCCACGTTTACATTCAATTGTCTCCGGGTGAGTGCTTTCATTACTGCTTCATCATTGTAAAACGCTAAGTGGTTTGTTCAGAGTTAAAAAGATTTCAGGTGAGTGTGTTGTCCTTATCACTCTCTGTTATTTTGGCTCTAACAGGGAGTTTGAACCTTTTTATGTAAACTTGGAGCTGGCAAGAGAAAACCAGCCAGAGCTGAGCTTCCCCCTTAGGATGTAGGCTCCTATATGATGACATCATACTTATTACATGTGACTATATGTATTTATGTTTAGATGTGTAAGTGCACTTGTGTAGGTTTAGGTTTGCCTATTAGTTTGCGTTTTACGTTTTTTTTTTCCGCTTTCTGCTTTTTTTCCCAGTAAAGCAGATTTCCCAGGTTCTCAGCCCCAGAGTTCCTCCTTCACTCCCTAGTTTGTCACCCTGCCTTCCTCTGATGGATTCAAAATAATTCCAATAAAGGACGAAGAATGAAAAAAAAATTCCAGGCTGAGATAACGTATGTGCCTCGGAGGTGATAGCGAGAACTGGCTCTTCCTCCTACGAGGTAGTAGAAACAGGCCCATTTCCCAGGGTCGTGCTCCGCAGTGATTATTCTCATCTCTTCCCCTTCCAATCTGCCGTCTGTGGCGGAAAACAGGATATTGTCATCAACCCCGGAGCACTATGCTGGCGTTGGACCTGCACTTAGGTAACATTTGCTTTCAATCAAAACTTATGTACACTGGCCCTTTATGATTGTCCTCGAGTCCCAACCATCGTCACTGGCCAAAGGGTCCTGAATGACACTGAAGTGAGGAACAGAGCACGAACATTATAGAATTTTACCCCCTGATTCAGGATTTGCCATTGCTATGAGTGTCGTCTCCTTGAAACTGCACTCTGGAAATGTAATTCTTTACGTTTGGTATGTTCAAGTCAGTTTGCAGTGCACCTTTGTTCTTGCACAAGGTGGAATTTCAAGGTATCACAGGGAGCTGGTGTTATATCTCATATTTGCTCAGCTCCACTACAGAAGGCTGAGTCCTTAGCAGTTTCAATGAGAGCATTTCCTTGATTCAGGGGTCTAGTGGAGGGGGGAGCCGTAAATGTGATGCAATGCAAGTCAGAGGAGTCGGTCAGCCTCATCCATACTGTTGAACAACAAGTTATCGTGTGATTGCCTTGTATAAGCCCTTTGGAATAGAGGCGACAAGGGCTGTAGGGGGGTGTGGTTGTTCCACAGGCAGAATGGCTGAGTATTACATGAAGAAGTGCGTTTCAGAGCTGATAAGGACTTAGTCAGCCAAACGGGCGTCAGTGTGCCCCTGTAAACTGTCCAGGGAGAGTCACACGGCAGCAGGTAACAGGGGCATTCCAGCAGGTAAGGAGGGCTGCGAGAGAGAGCCCTCCTGTGACTCTAATGGCAGCAGAAAGCCTAGGACCCCGGATGGAGGTTCTTGTAAATTTGGGATGAAGCTGGTGCAGAGTATCCAGCGCTCTCAGGCCCTGCAGAGTTAAATGCGCCCTGTGTAATTCTGGCACCCAACATTTAAACAATAGACGCTAAAAATAATCCATCATACGCAAAGGAACTTGTCACTAGAAACTGATTCTAATTTAGGCTGGATTCCTGCATCTGGCTTTTTATTTTTAGATGATTAATCTGTACATTCATGTTTTCTCTTTCTTAAGAGCATTTAGTGCTTTTGATATTTAGTTACAGCAATAAAGCTATTGAATAACCAAAAAAGGCAGGGATGTAAATACAAGCAGTCGCTGCATTGTTATTATATGTATTTGTAAGCACTGTGAGGTGAAGGAGTCACTGAGAGTGTAATATACCAAAGTGCCTCCAATCTCACTTGCACAGATCCTGAAGTACCTCCTTCCCTAAAAACCCTGTACACAGCCCCCCCAGCAGACTGATTACCCCTAAGGCAGGGACCACCTGCGGACAGATGGTAACAACCTCCCCACCAGCTAAA
>JAODUD010010118.1:1480-11928 GCA_026784285.1 Stomatorhinus walkeri
CTTCACAGTTCCCAAACATGAATGTTATTGGCCTTCACAGTTCCCAAACATGAATGTTATTGGCCTTCACAGTTCCCAAACATGAATGTTATTGGCCTTCACAGTTCCCGCACGTGAATGTCATTGGCCTTCACAGTTCCCACACATGAATGTTATTGAAAATTTATGGGCATATCTCAAGCATGCAGCAAATATAAGACAACCTAAGAATGGTTTTGAACTTGAAGTGTTTGCAAGGAAGAAAGTAGGAATAGAAAGACTATTAGCTGGTTTCAAGAAATGATTGGAGGCTGTGATTTGATTTCTGCCAAAGGACGTGTTACTGAGCGCTGACCGTCCTGGTGCCCAAACCATTACACATGCCACATTTAGTGTTTTCAGTTTTCTGGGAATAAAAAGTGACTATGCATTCAAATTAGCAGGAATATATCGTGTGTTTCAATGCAGAGCATGTGTTAAATTTGTTTTGCTTACGAAAATCAACAGAACATGTATTTTTGGCCATTGTAAACCAAACTTTCACACAGTACAATTAATTTAGCAATTGATTCATTTTTATCATCTATCTTGCGAAAAGGTGTTTCTCCAAAGAGAACTTTAAACCTTAGAAATATGTTTGTCCACCATGTATGTGGGCCAAGTGTTTTGCACAGAAGCAAGGAAATCCTCAAAAAAATGAAAGGGTGATTCAGCAGGGACCAGAGAGACTAGTGAAAGAAAACAGGTCATACTGCAGGTGTTAAAGAATGACACAAACATTGCTTTGGTTCATGAACAGAAAAACAAATGCAACACGTGTTCAAACAGAAAAGCAGAACAAGAAGCAGGCAGGAAAAATGAACAAAAACAATCTCCCGAAACAGTGGAGACCCCTCCGAACACTAATTCAGAACCAAGTTGAAGTTAAACTAATTTTACAATGTATTCCTGCTTCCTGCTTTATTATAGAAATGCACATGACCTCACCTGGTTTTTTACAAGATGCTGATTGGTTGCTTAACATCTGGGCCACAGTGTGTACAGGATTGGTAGTATTTCTGAGCTCCATTTACATCATAGGTTGGCGCTGGTAGTGATGTCACACCCAAGTTAATGACGTTCCAATACAACTAGTTAGCTACTGTTAGCAGTGCTAGTTGATAACAATGCATTACTCAGTATTTTGCCCATAAAATACCACAGCAACATGCGCCAGGGATATAGACTGGACAGTACTGTGTGTATGACCGACTTAATGATCCACAAATAAGACAGAATTTCAGTATAAACAGCAATTTACTGCAGCTTTTTGCCGCTGATGAAGGGTACAGCCATCTTGAATTATAAGGTTGGAGTTGTAAAAGTTCCTCCGACTTTCAAATTTGAAAGTCAGACTCCAGGGGGTGTCCAAGTTGATATTTCTGACTAGCTACTCAGAAATTCTAACTTTGCAGTTCAAAAGGAATGCAGCATTAGAGTTAGTGGGCTAGGCATCATATGATTTGCAGGAAACAGTGACAGCACTGTTGCCATGGCGACCCTGTGGCACAAGTCTGTGCCATCGGCGATGTTTGTGTAAACATCGTACAATATATCTATTAGCAATAACTGCCCAAGTTTTTCATAAGTCTGGCAAGCTTAAGTAAAAAATCAAGATGAAACAGGTGCCTGAATATTGGCCCGCATTGTGGTATTTACACTGAAAAACATGCATCTTTTTCATGTATTTCAAAATCAGAATGAGGTTCATTGGCCATGCAAGTTCACACTTTCGTCTCAGAGTGGCGCTCACAGTGACATACAACAGCCAGAGAGCAGAATGCCAATATGAGGGCAATGGAACTGTTAATCTGGAGCATCATAGTCTGAGGGAGGATGCACTTCTTCTGTGGCCACAGGAAGAACATTGTTTACTGTAATTTCTTTATAATCTGGTCAGTATTGTTCTCCCGCCTAAGGTCTTGGGAGATTATTGTTCCCTGGAATGTAAAGGACTTGACAGCATTAGCCGCAGAGCTGTGGGTGGTAATGGAACATGGTGGGGGTATGATTAGGGCTGAGAAAGCCTCCTAAAAGGACACCACCTCCTGCTTGTTTGCACATTCATTTCTGTGATGCTTAAGTCCAGTCATGTCGCCTGGGCTTAATGTTTGGGTGACTGGAGATGCAGCCACTTGTGTAGGGAGAACAGAGCAGATCACACAAAACTGTGCAGCTTCGGTGCTGAGGCTAGGGGTGTTTGATGTGTTTTCCCAGCTTTGCATTCTGTCCCCGCTCCAGAGTGCACGTAATGCTATTTACAATAGGATAAGATGCTTATTTTTAAAGATATTGTATTGGAAGGTTAATTCATTGAAGTTCTTGCCCTCTTACACACCTTTGTTTATCTGGGCTGTCTAAATACAGCTCCTTTGCTGTATAACCTACACCATCTGGGATGATCATAATGATAAAATCCTTCTTTGCCGAAACACATGGAAAATGGTGGTGGTTTGCGCAATCAACAGTGTTACGGATCTATTCCCTGGCACTAGTGTTGATTTGGCAGACATTTGTAAAAACACATTTCTGGGGTGTGTGTGGGCATGTGCACCAGAACAGATTGTCTTCAAGTAATTACATATTGGTATGACTATGCGTGTTAATGACCACACGTCTTAAGGGAAAATTACAGATAAGAAATAAAGAACGTATTCCTGTATGCATACGCACACAAGTATGTACACAAGAATACATTCTTTACTTCTTATCTGTAATTCTTGTGTATGTTTTTAGGTAGCAGATAGGATAGGGTTAGGAGCAAGATCTTATAACTCTCCAGAAACAGTCACTGCAGAGAAAAATGCCACCAAAGCAATTAAAATGCAAGCATATCATATTCCTCTAATTTCCTTAACTGCTTGTCGGGGTCACAGATTGAAGCATATGGTAAGAAATATAGGGCAGGGTGGAATTCCATTGCATTCCATTGCACACACACACTCACACACATTATGAACACCAATGCACCTGAATTGTGTGTTTTTGGACTGCACAAAACCAGGAGAACCCACAATACAATCTCAGAAATATGGGTGACTGTGTAACTCCAAGATATTATATGTTGCACTACAATGTTCAAAAGAAAAGACAATTTAAGAAAATTAACTACAGAAGTTGATTTGACTTAAGCTGAAAGAATTACAGCGTTATTTTGGCGTGCAAGTTCAAAAAACAGTGGACCGTCGCCATAGCTGTGTACATTACAGAGGTGCAAAGCGATAGAAAGAAAGAAAGAAAGAAAGAAAGAAAGGAAGGAAGAAAAATAAAGATATTATGTTGCCATAGTACTGTTTTGTTTTATTTAATAAATGGTATTTTTTATTATTATCCGCTATTATCAGAGGTGCAGCTGTCACGATTGTAAACGACAGACGCTATTGTCCGGCTACCGAGTGGTTAAACTAACGCCTCGCCCCACGGCGCCGTTACGTGCTGACGTCAGTGGTAGTTAAGAAGGGCGTACCGCGCGCAGCGCCGTACCGTTACGCACTGACGTAGGCGAACGCCTGGAGCGACGCAGCACGCAGCAAGGGAGCTCACCGGCAGCAGACGGTTCAGCCTCTCTGCAGAAGGACGTTTTAAACCGCGCCTCACGTATAGTCAGCGTCCGCAGCTACTCGGCTCAGTTAGCGGGTAAGACGGGCGGCTTTTTTTTTTTCTGTTCTTATTTTTCTGTTGGGGGTGGGAACATAAGCGGAAGGGAAAGAGAGTGATTGAATGGCGGACGCAGGGGAGCACTGGGTGCGAATGCTGGTTGCCGGAGCTAACCGCCGCGGCTAGCTGAAGGGGGGTGGGGGGCAGACGGCCAATATGGAATTGCCAAATCCGCCCAGTTCACAGCGACGGCGGTGTCGCGGAGACCTTGGCTGGCGGCCCTTTGCTGCGTGGGATCGGGACGACGTCTGCGGCTTTAAGGCCGTGGTATGGACCTCGGTCAGATAGCCACAGATACCCCTCCCTGTTTCGGGGAGCCTTCTTCACTGCGGTGGCGAAGTCGGTGCTAAGTGGCCGAGGCGAGAACCGGGCTGCCTGGGTTTTTCCTGTCTCCGCCTCGATTACTTTGTATACAGTATTTCTCATCATTTACTCACTTTAATTATGTTCTATGTCCTCTATCTTTCCTTCCGTTGGTTTTTTGTTATTAAAAAAACTCCATTATCACTGCAGGCCTTTCCGGCTGCGCCGGTGTTTCCTATTGGCCGGCGGTCCCTCGGCCGGGCCTGGGGGCCTGGGGTGTGACGGGCAGCCTGCTGTGGCCACCGCATAATGCGTGTCTTAGTGGGGAGGATGTGTTATTTCCCGCCTACCCAGCCCTCGGTGCCTTTTTGTTAGCCGGTCAGCGCGCTCCCGGGGCACGCTGTATCCGGGCGTCAGTCGCGTGTCCGGGATCTCCGGGTGGCATGGCAAAAGGAGCTGTCAGCGGCCGATATGGACGGAGGAAGGGGGACGCCCGGTAATATACGTGGTTTTGCACCAGAGCGCGACACACGGGTTGTACAGGGCCGGGGGATGCGTCACTTCCGGGGTGGGTGACGCAGCTGTCATTGCGACGGTGTTTCCGTCTCCCCGATTAATTCTGGTCAAGGACTAAAACCGCTCCTGTTCTCTTTGAACAATAGCTTTTTGGCTTATTATTCGCCTGGTTAAGAGGAGTCTATTGTGGTATGCATTCGTGATATGCATCAACTATTGTTTGACTCGTTATTGAATGCTTGTATTTGCCCGTGTGAATCTATCCAATGTTTCAGCAACTATTACTGGGACCCACCTAAATTTCTGTTTGCCTCTACAGGTGTGCTGGATTCTCTGTCCTGTATCCAAGGTCTGAAGTCCTATAGAACGCTGCCGGCGTAACTAGCCTCCCTCACCCTTTGTTGCAGCTGATGCAGGATGGCAGTGAATGTGTATTCCACCTCAGTCACCAGTGACAACTTGAGTCGTCATGACATGCTGGCATGGATCAATGAGTCCTTACAGCTGAACCTCACCAAGATCGAGCTGCTGTGTTCAGGTGGGGTGTCTTAAAGCGGGTCCCTGCGTGTAACTCGAGCCATCTGAATAGATGTAAATTTGGCCTGTGGCGTACTAGACACAGTTTCTAACTGCTAGTCATATCTGCGGCTTGGCAAATTAGGCCACTGTGGCTGTGATCAGAAGATCGCTGGTTCAAATCCAAGAATTAGCAGGGTTGTTTTACTGTTGGCCCCAGAGCAAGGGCCTCCACCTCCAGTTGCTCCAAAAAAGAAGCTTTCTCAATTGTGTATTGCTTTGAGTATCAAAGCCTGCTAAATAGACTATTCATCAGCATATCCCGCTTCCCACCAGAGAACCTGCTAAGTCGTGGATGCCTGTCTGTTTTTTGTTTAGGTGCGGCCTACTGCCAGTTTATGGATATGCTGTTTCCCGGCTGTGTGCCTTTGAAAAAAGTCAAATTTCAGGCCAAACTGGAACACGAGTTTATCCACAACTTTAAAATATTGCAAGCCGGGTTCAAGAAGATGGGTGTAGATAAGGTAAGTAATCATCGATTTTATATCCTCTTGCGCACGCAGGATGTGGCTTTTTTTTTGTGAATTCAGCTTTACATAAGCTCTTTTTCTCTTGGGAGGTTTCCTATCCCAGCTCTCAAGTTACCTGGTTATTGCTGTTGGACCTTTGATCGCAAACCTTTTATGAAGTGGCTGTTATCTGTGTGGAATGTTGTCTCATTATCGGTGGGAATGGTGTCTGAAACATGCAGGTGGTTTGTTCCTCATGCTTATGGGTGTCTTCTACAGTTTTGGGGATGTTTAACTTCAGTCACGACATGTGGAGCCGCCTGTCAATCATGTCATCTTTCCGATGGTCCTTGCATATGAGGCTCACTTTGTTTTACAGCCTGTCGCCGTTTTATTTAATTTCTTTGACATGCTGGTCTGGATCTGCCTCCTGAATACTTCTTTATTTTTATATGTTTTTTTTTATTATTATTTAGAGGTAGGTCACATGGCAAATGGGAACCCTGGTCATAATTACTCTCCATACTTCTCTCTCTCTCCAGATTATCCCCGTTGACAAATTGGTGAAGGGGAAATTCCAGGATAACTTTGAGTTTGTCCAGTGGTTCAAGAAGTTTTTCGATGCCAACTATGACGGGAAGGAGTATGACCCAGTAGAAGCTCGCCAGGGTCAGGAGACGGTGCCCATGCCCAACTCCGCAGTGCCTGCCCTGAACAAGCCGAAGAAGGTGCTCAACACCGGTTAGTGCCCTGCCCGACGTGGGCACCGCTGCGTGGCTTTCCTCGCGGGGACGTGCCTGTTTGGGCATGCACCGTCAGAAAAGAGCCAAGCTGGATGCGTTCAATGTTTGATCAGGACTTGGGTTCGGCGCCGGTTTTTGAAGTGAACCCGTGTCAGATGTCTGTCTCAAAGCAGTCGTCTTGTTTTCTGAGTTATTTGGTGGACAAAGGTCACTGTTATTGCTGCTAATCCTGCTAGAAAATGTCTCAGCATCCCTAGTTCCCATTTTGCCTATTTTTAGCAGATGCTTTTGTCCACAGCGATGTACATGTCAGACTAATAGCGCATTACAAAACAAACGACTTTTGATGAGCCCACTAGGTGTGATTTCAGCTAAGCTGAGCTTCTAGTGAGTGTGTGAGCAGTATAGGAGCAGGAATAAAACAACAACTTCAGATAAAGCGAGAGCCAATTAAAACTATTCAAGGAGCAGAAGGTTCATAAGAACATTCATGGAAGATAAAGACAGATCAGGCTAGTGGAGGAGCCCTTGTAGTCACTTGTCTGCTTTTTTGTAACCTGATTCGCTGAGTAAACTTTGAGCGAATGACAGCCGGTTCCCAGCTGGCGTTCTGAGGCATTTCCAAAAGCTGAGTAATGGACTTACTGCTGCCTCTTAATGTATTGCAGAGGTCCGACTCTCTCCTAGAAAGGTGCCCAAGCCCGCTGCAGTGATTGGTACAGTCAGTCCGTAGCTCCTCGCTGGGGAGTTTCCCTGCACTGGGGTCACTGTGGGTTTCCCGTTTTTAACCGTGGTGTTTTTGGGCTCTCACACTTGTTAGTTTGTGTGGGGGGAGTCGGCATGTCCCACTTATAGGGGTGATAATTTTTTACTTAAGTGACACGCTGGGCGGCGGTGGTTCCCAGAGGAACTGTATCTGTAGGGGACAGCACACTTTTCCTTGTACTAGTGCTTAGAGCTGCCTGGAAACGGTGCCTGTTTTGAGGTGAGTGGTAGCGACCCCTTGCTGTTCAAGTCCGAGACTGCTACCTTCTCACACTCCCAGAGCCAAAACATGGACTGTCTGGCAGGGAGCGAAAATGTGAGCCGTCCGGGGGTGCCAGAGGACCAAGTTGAGAGGCACTGCGCTAGTTAACCCAGATAGCTCTGGTAAACATTGGCCTCGGTGAGAAATGCCTACTGTGGCGGTCGCCTTGGATACCAGCAGCACAGCACCTCAGGGGTTTAATGAACGACGAATCTGGTGGCAGGCAGGACCCCATGTGCTCTCTCAGGAGCTGCGGCCACATGCCCCTCCCCCCACTTTGTTCTTTAGTCCTGGCCCACGTCGTCTTACTTGCCCTGTGTCCCCTCCCCCCAACCCCCCCTCTGGCTGCTGTCCAGCTCCCCAGCGATCGGCGGCTGTTCCCAAGACCACTCCCAAGATGGCCCCCAGTTCGGCACGGAGGCCCGGGATGGGAGGCGGCGATGATGAAAGGGCCGAGCTCGTCCAGGAGGTGCGGAACTGCCTCGGCCTCCCCTTTAACCACACTGTAATATTGGAAGGTCTCGGAGAAGCGGCATATCCCTTTAACAAGATATTCTGTCCTCCAGATAAATATTCTCAAGTCCACCATTCAGGACATGGAGAAGGAGAGAGATTTTTACTTTGGCAAGCTGAGGAATATTGAATTGATATGTCAGGAGAAGGAGGGGGAGTGTGACCCAACCCTGCAAAGGATTGTGGACATTCTTTATGCCACAGATGTAAGTATAGCGGCGGATAAATGCTCTACCTGTTTCAGCTTCATCCATGCACAGCGGATGCTGTTTCTTCACTGTGGAAGCCATTTTCAATGCTGTCTTTAGGTATTGTTGCATAGATAAGATAGAACTCTATTGATCCCAATGAGGGGGAAATTTCTTTGTCCGTTGGCGGGATGATGTATCGACCGTTTATGGTACATCAGTATATTTGCGAGATGAGATATAAGGACGGCACATTCCCATTGATCTTTAACTTCTATCGTGTATTGAAATTGGGACTCTGCTTAGAAAATCTTGATTAGAGATCTGTAAATATTCCTTCCTGGCTGTAAGCAGCGTGGGAGTTTCTGTCGTGAGGTTGCACAGAATCCCAGAGTTCACAACATAAAATCAGACCGTTTAGAGTCTCACAGGGAATTTGGTGGAGGGTAAAGGTGAGGAATTTTATCAAAATTTTCATTTAAAATTCACCGTTTGGTACACTTTCATAGAAAATACTGTGCATTTTTAATCTGCGTAAAAATACCGTGATACTGGTAGCACAGAAAAAAACATAAATGCAACAATAGGTTAATGTTTAATAAGTTAAATATAAAATGGACAGTGTACATGAAAATCAGTAAAAAACAAATAGTTATAAAGTAGATGGTGGCTAGTGGGACAGACTCTTATTTTGAAGGTGACGCCTGTATGTTTTGTGTAACGCCTCATCTGAGCTGTCCTGTTCCCTCAGGAGGGGTTTGTCATACCGGATGCAGAGTCAGAGGACCAAGAGGAGTTCTAATGACCTTGCACCTTGTCATCGTCCACGCCCCGCCCCACCAAAACACACCCACACCCCCACCAGATCATGTTAAGTATTTGGTTCTGAATGAACTTTATTTCAGATGTATCTGGCTGCAAAAAAAAGTACCCCTTCTGGGGACCTGTCATGCTGTGCTCTGATTGGTTGGGAGGGGGTCAGGTGCTGCGTGTTGTTTCTGCCGAGTTGCCGTAGCGACCTGTCAGAGGTATTCACCTTCCCCCTGGACTCCTCTCCCCTCCGAAGCAGAGTGAGATTACTGGCACCTGTACACTTTTTTGTTTTTTTATGTCACCTTTTCACTTTTTTTGTATTGGAAGAAAAACCTGGTTGTTGTGGATTTATAAATGCCCCCAATGTTGTGTGTTTTTTTAAAGACTGTAATTAACTGCTTATGATCATTTTTACTATTGGAATTTAGTATTTGACTTTATAGACATACTGTGGAGACATGCTGTTCAGAATAGGCCTCTTCCTCAGTTTACCACACTTCTCCTCTTCCTCATCTGGGCTGTGCAGTGCTTAGGTGTAAACAGTACTTTTTTCCCCCAGGAAAAAAGGCACGTTAACGTTGTCTAACGTTCTTTCTAAATAGACAGGATTTAATACCTTTGTCTGAACCTCTGGTCAGATCCTTTTCCTTTGGTTGTCTGAATTTGTGTACACCAAATGCCTTTGTTTCGACGTCTTAACCCTGTGACCCTAACCCCTTAGTCTAGGGTTTTGAGCAGTCCCATTCTCGGAGCAGCACCCTCTGGTACACACAAGTGGAGTCCTTTCTGGCTGCTTTTCAGATGTTCCTGGTGTATTAGACACATTTAAGCATCATTCCCCGTTCAGCTCAGTCATCGGAGCTTGTTTTCTGTTGGCTTTGGACAGTTTTAAGACTGCAGATCTGTATCCAGCAGCAAATTAAAGTTCCTCTTAGTTAGGGGGATAATTTTTATTCCAGGGATCAGATTATTTTATGTTAATTCATTACCTTTTTTTAATTGAGCCTAATCCTTGTAAACTCCCATAACGCAAAAAATGTGGCTGGACTGGTTTATTCGTTGGCAGTATGTTTAAAATAGTGTTGTGACTGAGCAAATCTGTGCTGCTCTGAAATAAAGATGTTTAGAGAACCAGGCATGACACAAACCTTTCCTCTATCAGATTTCACTAATGCATCAGACTCATGCAAGTCCTGTCATCTGCACGTTCGGCCCAAGACAGTTATAAAGATTAATTTTTGAGAATGCCAGGCGCAGATACTGGTGTTGGTTTATAGAGACAACAGCCCAGTTGTAGTTCTTTTAAGTCAATGCTTGATGGTGTTGTTTCCTTTGGCAGAATGATGAATATTCTTGGAATGCTTAGTCCCTGTCGAGCAAAGCATGCTGGGAAGAGTCCCTAACCCTGTCTTAAGTGTTCTAACGCTATAATACTTTTCGTTGGGTGTGTTTCATGGATTTTGTGAGGTCTATGCTACATGGGGTCCCCTCCCCCAATCCTAATTGGTAACGTTTTATTGTATTTATTACCGACCCCCCCCCCACCCCACCCTGAACTTCCTGGCCTGATCGCTTCCTGTTTCTTTATACCTCCTCTGTCCTGGTAGGAGAGCATCCCCTGTATGCTGTTTTCTCGTCGTCTTGT
>JAODUD010010119.1:0-11919 GCA_026784285.1 Stomatorhinus walkeri
CCATAAGGGAAAAAAAACAGATATTTATCACACTATGGGGACATTGTGTCCCCATAAGGATAGGTATACCCGCACACCCACACACACACACACACACACACACACACACATGTGGTGACAGCATGTGTATCTACAAAGTGGACATCCAGAGTGCTGCTCATTGAGCCGAATCAAATTATTCTGGGATCAAAAAACATCAAAACATTTTCTTCTCTCTTTGACTACTCTCACATTTTTGTCACTCTATGGATTCTCTTCAGCTTTGCTCAGTATGACTACCACACCATTATAGAAAATAAAGCAGCGTGAATAAGTCACAAAGAAGATAACTGGCAGAAAAAAAGTAGGGGAAGATGATCTGCTGAAGAAAATGGCCTCTCAGATCTCTCAGGGAAATCCTGGTAAATTTGGGTCTCTAAACTGCACATTATGAGAATTTGCCTTGTCAAGGGCTAGCATCCTGATCAGGGTATGCCCTGCCCCCTGCCTTTGCCCTGTGCTTGCTGAAATGGACTCCAGGCTCACAGTAAACTGATATCCCATGAGACATCCAGCTAGTCTACGTTTAGAAGTATACCCAGGTAGGAAAAAACAGCAATGCAGAAAAAGCCTACGAACAAGTTATCGTTTGGAATTATTGCTAGCTGTTGATCAATTTCTATTTTAGCGTCTCAGAAGATATAGTAAATTTACTTCACTGCTTAGTGTAGTAGATTAATCACTGGTCATTGCTCTTCATATGTGGATTATCTCCCAGGTGCGGCATAAAGGTAACAGGATGGGGTAAGATGGAGGTGTGCCTGGGGATCTTCATGCCAGCTGAGCTGTGTCGTAGACACAACGGAGAGGAGGTGAGATAATGGGCAGTGATTCTCCACTTTAGCTCCATATCGATTTCACTTTTCTCTGCTCCTCCTGGGTATTGCTAGGAAAGGCATGCCCCCACAGGGAGGGGGGGGGTGGCTCTTCAGGGAGGAACCCAACATGTGTAAATGCTTCAGGCAGCATGTGGGGCCACAGCAACTCAGTGTTTACAAAAAAAAAGAATGTGTTTCCTTCTGGGGGAACTAATCCCTTTGACCTTTTGATAAGCAATTACTGCACACTAGAGATGAATTTCCATCTTTATTTCCTAGAGGTCCATGAAAGAAGTTTATTTTCAGTATCAATTCAAGACTGACTGCCTTAGCATAAGTTCAGCCTCGCCTCCTGCTTACAACTGAACATTTTTAGAAGCAATTTAGTTTTCCATTTTTCACAACCAGCTCCGAAAATTCCCTTGTGAAAGAAAGGCACATGTTCTTCCTCTAGAGATTAACCCTTTGTAAGGAACAGCTGTTTGCAGTATCTGCTCCTCAGGGACTAAAAGGCCTTCCTCATAACTGCCAACAATAATTGTAAACAATGGAGCTAATTTTGTCAGAGTTGTGCAGACGGTATGGACTTAAACATTAACTTTATTTACAGCTTTAATCGTCATCCAGAATGACCCTTGCCCATTTTTTTTCTGGGGATAAACAGGAGTGAAAAATACAACAGTCGCCAGCAACTTCAAATGTTTTTTTTTTATCCTGGCCATTTTGATGTCCAGGAATGGGCACTGAGCATTAAATGTACTGTCAAATCTTTGGCCTGGGGAGCATAGATCTTTGCAGATTGTCAGTTTCAAAACAATTAATTGCCTTAAACTCATTATCATTAGGTTACAGACATTCGTCTCTAACTTTGTGTCCAGAGAATTATAAAGCATGGATATACCCTGAGGCTCTTATGCGCCCTCTGGGGCACTGCAGAATTAACTGTGGTCATAAACACCTGAAGTGGCCTGAAAACAGCAGCACGAAGGAGATTAACTGCTTCTCTTCAATTATCAGGTTGTGAAGTCAGTGTCTAATTCAGTGTATTATAAAACTAGAAATTACAGATATGCTACAACAAAGCAATGTTTATGTCTCAGTTATATTTGACTCAAGACATTTCAGGCGGCCTCCTCGGGTAGCTACAGTGTCACGGTGGGTGTCAGTACCTCCATAAACCTCCAGTGATGAGGATTTTTTTCACTTTATCTGTTTCCTCCAGATGATGTTTAATCGCTAAGTACCTTTTTGGAAACTTACGTGTTCAGCTTGCGACAGTTGTTTAAAAATACTCACCAAACAGTGTAGTTTCCCAACCCCAGCACAAGAGAACGCAACCTTTCTGAGTGCTTTTAGGAGTGAGATTTTTCACTATCCAATTTTTGGATCTTACAGCGTCATTCACCTCCATCACAGAAACATTCGCATTATTCTCTTGCTGCCATAAGCTGATGTGGGATGTGATGTCACTGGAACACGTATATGGGGTCACGTACGACATTCTTCATTCTACATTTACATGTACTCGACTCGTTAACTCATTTCTCTTCCCTTTTCCTTGTAGTGTTTGTTTTCTCCCATTGATTCACCCTTTCCTCACTCGGAGCTCTTAGCTGATCAGCCAACGCATGACCCTGTCTGGGTGTTTCCTATAAGAGCGTGTGCTATGACACCTTGCCTCTGACTCACGCTATCTGAGCGCCGCTGTTAGTCCTGTCATTTTTCCATGAGAGGCGTGTGAAAAAGCCCGCTCTGCTTTCATCACCAACTTCGAGCATCGTCTATGTGGCAGTATACATGAATGCTATCAGCTTACCGTCACACAATCTGAGGATATGTGCTACCAACAAAAGACCAGTTTATAGCACGACTGTCAATTAAGTGTCAGTGACATTAATGAAATGGTTTGCGATTTAATCTACTAGAGGAATGTTTTTGTATTGCCGTTCCGACTGGCCCTTCCATATAAGGGCATGGAGGCATAAAATTAATAAAAACACACAGAGATACAGCTGATACTGCACTTTAATTTGACCCATACCATTACAAGATCTCAGACTGTCCTCCATTCCTTCCACACGTAGCACCATCAAAACACAAAGCTAACAGCGTGACAGCGGGCGGTGGGCCTTTGACTGTAGGTGGTCCGAAATCAGGGCTGTGCAGCAGCGGGCAAGTCACGTGTGAAGGAGGGTACAGGAGCATCCGGGAGGGAAACGGCAGAATTTAGCGCTCTGTTACACCTTCAACTCTCCCCTGGGAGGGAGTACAGGGAGCTCGGTTTGACCCAAGACATAGAAGCAGAACAGCAGAGGACAAGAACATGTGGGGAGGGGGGGGGGTGTTGTAGCGCAAGGGGAACAGAGTGTGAGTGCTGAATCTGCTTCCTGTACCACAGTGAGGCTGAAATCGAGCAGCTGAGTATGTGTGTGCTTGTAAAGATGTGGATGTGTCATATCGACGCACAGCACAAGTTTAACTCACGATGCACTCTGCGACATTCAAGTGCACCTCAAATTAAGCGTCGTGCTCCCGGGCTTGTTGGTTGAAAAGCGCATTTCCTCTTTTGTCCCTTACTGCAACAGATCCAGTTCCAGTTCTCTCTTATTGCATCAATTTAACATTAATTTGATTGACACACCTGTTTCCAAAAGTTGGGGTATAGCATTTTTAAAAATTGATTAATAACATCGACAGGGTAAATTTTGGCCATTGCCATTTTGGGCATTGACATAAAATCCTTGCGTTTCCCTACCATCTTCACCAGCCTCCTACCACAGCATCCCTTCAGGAATTCTCCCAGTTAGCTACTTCGGCACTGGTGTATGCAGTGAAACTGGTGTGAATTAAAACCTTAAGGCTGTTGGGGATACTAATTGGTGATTCATTTGTATTGTGTTCACCTGTGGGCACAGACACTACCAAGCACCCTGCCACCCTGTGTGATGCCATTTATCTTAAACAGAAATGAGAGAAATATTGTGAGTGAGGCGGATATCCCATCTGCGCTATTCATATCACTCCCATTGCCACCCCTCCCCCCCCCCAGGAACCCCCTGGAGGTTCTGATGCACAGTCAGCTCAAGGACACTGCACAGCTCTTGCGTGTTGTCTTGGAGATGTACTGGGCCAGCCAGGCAGTAGAGTTTCTCTAATTCAGGGGACTTTTGTTTTTTAACTGCAAAGGCATCAAGAAAAACTCTGAGGTTCTCACTCACAGACACAAGCTTGTTTGCGGTCTGCTGAGGGCTTGGGGAAGTGGGGTCAAACAGAGTTCATGGTTAGAGTTTAAGGCCAGCTTTTGTTGCCATTCATAAATTATGTTTCATGTAATATATCTATAAGTATCTCTACCGAGCTAATAAGAACACAACCAGAAAATGACAGAAGCATAAATCTGACCTTGGAGTAAGTCCGGGTGTCTGTCTCACTGACATCTGTCTCACTGACTTCTGTGTGCCTGTTTGGCTTTTCACCACATGTCCATCTTCCTGTCTGTCCACACGCCTGGCTGAAGACCAGGTTTGCAGAATTCACACTGGCTAGATCCTTAACTGCAGGAATTTAGGTGTGCTTGGAGAGTGGATCTATGAATAGCTCTCCTCACCCTTATCTCTGGGACATGGGAACTCATTATCACAGTTCTCACTGGAGCACTGTGGACCTCTAAAATACAAGCGGGCCAACATACAGCCTACAGTCACACTGTCTGAGCTCATTCTCAGCTAGAGACAACAAATACTGCACTAATACACGTCAACCAGAATTGACTTCTATTTGGAGTGAACGTGTAATGTCTTACTTTCATATTCTGTAAGCCTCATTCTATATTTTTCTGTTATCTTTGTGCATTCACATTAAAGAAAATGCCGGTGGTATTTTAAATTTACCCTCTTACAATACATCTTAAGAACAGCTAGATGTGTATGTAATATTTGCAGAATGCCATTCATTTTGTTGCCTGTATTAAATACAAAGCAACTCCAACTGTTGAAATATTTAACATTGTATATTATTAGCTCAACAATTTAAAAATATAGCGAATGTCCGGGAATACATTTTTAAAAAACGGTTGAGAGGCCTATATGAAAGATTAAGACTTTATATCACCATCTCTGCAGTTATTTTTGGTTTGAATTAGAAAAATATAAAGGTTTTAGCAGTACTATTCGGTTCAATGAATTAAATACCCTTTACTATCTGTGTGTGTGTGTGTGTTTAATTGTTCTTTTAAACAAATTGTTTATCCGCTTCACCCATTTAAAGCCGTTTTCTCGACCAGCTAAAATGCATAATTAGTCTTGCACAAGTCGGCCGACCTACAAGTAGCCTAAATAAAGAAAAAACGCTGCAAACACAAGGATACTACCTCTTCTCTATAATTACTTAATAAAAAGATAAATCGCGAACAGCGCTGCACCAGGATTCCCTCGCGGATGCGCCGCACGCGGCTAAACCCGCTTCGGACCTTGATTACCGTGAACCGCTCTAAAGGGAGCCGGTACCTGGATATTGGTACCTGGGTACCAGTCGGTGAGTCGTCTATCTTTTCAAGCTGCCTTCATCTTTCTGGGTTAATAATGGGGCTAATTTCTCCTGCCAGCTAACAGCCATGCTATCAAATTGCTCACGGTAGGTTAGTTTTCATAACTTGGTGAGAACAGCACGAACTTCACGTATATCTAGGTTTATAATCTTTGGGTAATTCCCATTCCGTCAAGTATATAATTACATTTAGTTACCACAGAGAGTATGTATTTAATTATATACTTTAAAGCCTTAAAAGCCGTCCTCCTCTGCACTCACACCGTCCCATTATGAACAAATAATATAAACAATAAAATGTATACATATTAAGTTCTAAACAACCCCCCACAGGCTTACATAGGGTGGCCAGAGGAGACGTCACGTATGTGGAGTATTCCTAATGCTTAATTAATTGTTGCGAACTTAATTTATCGTTTAATTAGCACTGCGCAATGAAAATCTGTCTCAAAACAAACACACTTGCCAAACATGTTTTCTATATTTGAAGGCTAAATGAGGTTAATTATTAATTAGTGAAACTTACAAATGCATGAACGAAAGTAATTAAAACTATAACTGAAGGAAATGTGATGTGACTCGGCTGTACTTCTTTCAATTGTTATCATTTGCCATTGCCATCTGAAAAAAATAAAGGGAGGGCAAATTAACAGGAACTGAAAGAAACCCGTGTTGAGGAGAGTTCATAAAGGAATTGTTAATTGGAAAACCAATCGCATTTATTGACACCTGGCATATGGAAATGCATTCTGCATTGTTCAAACTTTCTTCCTATTAAACTAAGGATGATGGAAAAATTAAATACAGTTTAGTTGTATGTAGACTTCAGACAAAGGAAAAATAGAAAAAGCTCTTTGGGAATAACACACTTCCTACCAAAATGTGCATATTTGCCAGTTTGCAAGAATTTTTCACAACTTAATTGCCTAATTTTATGGGCAAAGAAGGAAGGGTCACAATATTAATATTAATGTTAATATTAATATTAATATGATAAACTTCATATCGTGAGGTAATTTGTAAAAAAAAAGTAATTTAAGGATGACTTAGTTATTCATCATATCTTTCATTGAACTGGGATGGGTATGGAGGATAAAAATCACCTGCCACAAAAGAAAACATTCTTGTCTTTCATTGAGTTTTATAAGAAGATCTGCACTTTTCTAAGGACAGTATCTATGTGTTCCCTTCATGCAAACTTTTCAATCCATTCATACAGGTGGGCAGGGGAGACAGGACAGAGAATTACTAACGCATGCGCTAGAGGCCACATGTCACACATTGTTCAGCCCCCAGGAATGGCAGCAGGCCTTCCATTTGCTTGTATTCATTCACTGGCTGTCGGGGGGACTCTTCCAGCAAGAGCGATGTATGTTCCCAAGTGATTTTATTTCTCCTTAAAATGATGCCGTTGTCCAGCTGATGGGGGCAAATAAAGTGGTTCAAGGGATAGCGATTATATACATAGAGCATGTTATGAATGGTGCTTCTCCGGGAACCCCTAGTAATCTTTGCTTTAGTTGGGTTGTGGATATGTTAATAGCAGACTTGAGAAATAAGCAGAGTGCTGTATTAATACAAGAAAATGTAGCACGATGGGAGAATATAGCTCATCTCCTTAGTACCGTTAATCCTTCATCTGATTACCAGTAGTCTACCTTTTTGCTATACAAGACATTCTGCAATGGTCTGTGGAAATAAGTATTACAAGCACAGGGAGAATGCTTTGGTTGGGCAAGCGAAGAATCCCATGAGAAGACTCTCAGAAAGACTGACAATATCACATCTACCCGAGTGTATGTTTGTGGTTTTATGTGTTTCAAAGAACGTTCCTGACCCCTTGAACATACCCCTTCAAAGTATCGGTGAATTGTCTTCCCAGGCCTTCCCCGCCCCTCCCCAAATTTAAAGTGGAATAAAAATAATTTGTAGTTTAGAGACGTGTGCTAGACAGCCATAAATGAAAGAAATGTGGGGACTGCTGTGATGTTTCAGTTATGGATTTCAGTTTTGCCAGGAGAATCAATGAATCACTCCTAGTTATTATGCAGACGTTTACTCCACCTTTGTTTTCTGGGGTGATTAAATGTAATGGTGCAGGTGATTTAGGCATTTCTGATGAATAAGAGTTGATACTTTATACTTTCACAATTTATAGTACGAATTTCGTATATATTGGATATAATCTGCTGGCTGTTTTATATTCATTTTATCTAATGCAGTTCATTTTCTGACCAAAATGTGAAGTTGTCATTGTTGACACACAACAGCTAAATGTGTCCTTTGCAATCAACCCATATGTGACATATCCTGGCATAGCAGGGGGTAGCTAATTCAGTATGTGGGGAGCAGGGATAGGGAGCAGTGCCTTGCTCAAGGTATCTCAGTGGTACTTTGCTGGTTGAGGATTTGAGCAATCTTTTGATTACAAGTGTACTTCCCTAAGCATTAGGCCACCACTACTTAAAAGTCAGTGCTGACTTCTTAATTATTATTTAATTCTTTTTTATATAGACTGCTGTATTGTACAGAATGAGAGGCTTTGCATTCTTTTTTTTCCTTCACCACTTTACTTGAAGTGGGAATGGTGGGGGTGAGAATATCTGCCAAATCAATGTGACAGTTTCTTACAGAATCACAGTAGTAGCTATAGCACCATGGAGAAAACATTAGTACATGTAGTACATACAGAAAGGAACAAGTTTGAGGTCACATTGAAAATAAATAAAAGTCAAATAAAAATGCAGTAAAAAAACAAGTATTCAAAGGTGAAAATAATTACATCAAAATACATCAAATACATCTCAGCAATTGGGAAAAAACAGTGAACCAACACAAACAGTTTTTTAGTTTTTACCAAATCATGTCAGTTTCTCTAAGAGCAATAACCTAGAAATCTAGAAATTTGTGTCAGACACATATTGATGGAGGGGACTTCTGGTTTGCATCAGAGCAGCAAACCACATCTTTTAGCTAGGTAGATTAGCATATTGAAGAGACTTTCTGAATCCTCACTTTGTACATCCACACGATGTAGGATCTATTCTCAAGTTACCCATGTCACCTGGGCTTTCTTATAGAGATCTTGCTTTCAAGCCATTGCATGGGTCTCTGTGGGTCTGCCCCAAAGTTTATCACCCAACATGTATCACCCTGAACCACATCCCATGACCCTGTCAAGCACAAACTCAGGGTGACAGCAAGGGAAATGAAATTGTGCATATCTCTGAGGGCTTCAGACATTAGGCTGCACAACAGAACCCTATCCAGCTACCCTGCTAGATGATCATGCTGGTTTTTATTCTCTATATATTGCAGTACGGTGTATATAAAAAAAACTATATTCTGCACTGAATAAATTGACTACTTAGCTGGATCACTGGAGCAGCTAAAAGGTACCCTGTAAAGTTGACTGGACTAGATTTTATCTCCAGTATCCATGTTTCATGTGTTAACTTATTAATTGTGTGATATGTGAGCTTGTTCAGAAAACAAAATGCCAAATATGTTTCATATGTTTTGTTGGTTTGGGTTTATGTATCATAACATCATAACATAAAGTGTGTGTGCAAGTGAGTGTGTGTGTGTGTGCGCGAGCCTCCTGCGACAGACTGACATCTTCTGCAAGGTGTTCTCCTGACTCATGTTTTACATTGCCTGTATAAATAAATACAAGTAACCTGAAGGGTGTGTGTGGAATGGTATTCACGTGGATCCAATAGATCAGGGGTGGCAAACTTGATCCATGGAGAGCCGCTGTGGGTGCAGGTCTTCAATCAGCCAATAGTAAAGCAGCGATTCTCAACTCCAGTCCTGGGGACCCACTCTTGTTGGCTGATTGAGAGGCCATCCCAAAGACCCGCACAGTGGCTCTCCATGGATCAGGTTCGCCACCCCTGCAATAGCTGAAAACCTCCTATCTGAGTGCCATTGGCTTTCACTTTGCTTGATACAGAATGTCAGTTTAGTGGAGTCAATTGAGTCTGCCGAATCCTGATTTATGATACTCTGGATGAACAGTTACTGCTCCCTTCTCTGTTGAAGACAAAGTTCTTAAACATGAGAGAAGTAAATCAATGCCTTTTTTAAAACCCTGTCTGGAGTCTGTTTTGGGGGATGACAGGGTACTTGTCACTGTAGCTCAGCCTACCTGCTACATAAGATTTATCAGTTAAAATTTCACTGAAGGTATACTTAATTATATTACTGTTTTGGTGATACTTTCTATTTTTTTATTTTAATAATCAGTTAAACTATACATCTAATTCAGACCGTGAAACAATTAAATGACTATAAAGGACTATGTCTAATGTCACTGTTTGTCACAGCAGATGCAGTGATTTTTAATGTTTGTCTTTGGTAAAGGGAGGATCTTGAGGTACAGCTCTGCTGACACCACTGCACGGCCATGTTTACTGGCATCGGTGCTTCACTGTATTAGCCTTGTTTCCCTTAAAATGAATTACACAAAAGCTGACTCTTAATTCTTGGACCTTCTCCAAACTTGATTGCAGTGTAATTTGCCTAAGAGGCTAATGTGTAATATATTGCTAGCATTAATAAGTGATCATATCATGCCTTTTTTAGTGGTAAATGTCTTAGATAATAACTTAATTTTGTGCCCATTGCATTAGGAATGAGTCCTGAATGCTCCACTCATGTCTGCTAACTTGTATTGTACCTCTTTATTCATATTTATTCAAAGGATATTACACAAACCATTGTAAAGCAACTGCTTGATATATGCAGCGTAACCCAGTTTACGACTGGCCTTTAAAGCTGGACTTATAGGGCTCCGGTAAGCTTTGTGTGGACTGATCATCACGGTTTTCTATTCCAAAGTTTGCATGTAGCTTTGAATATTTGGAGCTTGCTTTCCGCTTTCTTTAATAGCATTTTCCTGACTCCAGCACAGTTTCAGGACTGAGATGAGACTGCTGCACAATGTTACTGTAGTCTTCCGTTTTCAATGATAGCTTTGTCATTATACAAACACTGCTATTTTAGCATTTATTATAAGACAGTAGTCAGTGTGGAAAATATTAATTATCTGGAAATTACATCATTCTTAGATTGTATTTCTTATAAAACCAATACTGAGATGCTAGTTATTGCTTTTTCTTGCTCTCCAGTGTCATTCCTTCCGAAATAAATCAATGCATGGTAAAGGGCAATGTTGTTATACTATATTATGGAAGGTACCAGTGTTGTCTATATTCTCATTTCCTCTGTGAAATCTCATTGACTGTTCAGTCAGTGGGGGTTTCTTATTTCTTCTGATGTCTTTATACACAGCTTCCACTTGAATCAGTTTTATAGCTAAATCAGTGTTTTTTGTTCTTTCTTAAACCAGGGCTTGGGACCCCCTACCAGGAATATGTGATTTTATCGGTAAGCAAGAACTAAGGAATTAAGATTAAATACCCCCATCCAAATAATTGAATAATGAATAATCCTGATTACTAAATTGCCCGTAGGTGTTCCTGTGCGTGTGAATGGTGTGTGGGTGTGCCCTGCGATGGGCTGGCCCCCCTGTCCAGGGTTGTTCCTTGCCTTGTGCCCATTGCTTCCGGGATAGGGTCCGGACCCCCTGCGACCCAGTAGGATAAGCAGGTATAGAAAATGGATGGATGGATGGATGGATAATCCTGAAAAGAGTACCTCCCTCTTTCTACCATGATTAGACCAAGTTAGATCCCATCTCAGTGAGAATGTTGTCGTAAATAAATAAAAAAGGCTGCAGTGTTATAGTTTAGGCTTGGATCTGTCCACCTGGAGGCCGATTCTGATTTATTTGACTCTCCCTAATAAGGTCTGTGCATTGGCTGAATAGGTGTGCATGTGTACTCTATGTGTCAGCTTTAGTGATATATTTTTAAAGCAAAATGTATAATATGTAGTGCCATATAGCCTATATAAATTTTATAGCCAGACGGATTATAGGCTTATAATGATATGCACTATATTGCTTATCATCTGTCTGAATCTGTTCCAGTCTTGGTGATTTTCAGTTCCAGCTAATACTCCACTAATGTATTCTGTCCATTATATAGGAAAGGGAAATTACTGCAAGCCACATTTAAGCAGTCAGCATGCCATCCTGCTAGGAACATACACCGTCCATTGCACAGCCCCATAGCTCAGGGCTGAAACACATATTTCTGTGAATGGTTAATGGAGTTTTTTTTCAGTCTATAGGTGGAAATGAACTTGCTGATAACTTGCTAGTACTTAAATATCTAAATATCCAAATAATTATAAACTGTAAAGAGTCTTGGGGTTTTTCTTAATGGGCTGACAAATGCCATACATTTTTTGATTAGTTCTGAGACCTAAGTGATCTATTTAATGGATCAGCACATGCACATGCTTCATTGGGTGGGAGGGCATCAGCACCATACCTGCACAGGTGTTTAAGTGGGTGTAAGAGAATATTGTGAGGCACCCCTGCAGGCTGCCAGCGGGATCTCAGTTATCCTGCTAGAGGAGAGTCATGGATTTACAGCCCCCCCCCCCC
>JAODUD010010120.1:0-11905 GCA_026784285.1 Stomatorhinus walkeri
TAAGGGAGGCGTCTTTACGCAGAGACGGTTTCTAGATTAGAAGGGCTAATTACCTAGAATGTTTAGACAGAACCCCCAGTTATGAGGGAATAATGTATCCCCCTCTTTATGACCTCCCTTTACGACCCCAACCTCTGCGTTCTGTTTATCCAAGTGGCGCCATCAGGATGAGCGAGTAGGTTACAATCTACATTCCAATCTCTGTGTTCCTGATCGCTTGTTTTTCATCAATTACCTTTCATTATTCATTAGCCAAGTTTGGTACCTTATTAATATATATTACAATAATGTTCCAATATCCCAACATGAGCAATACAATGATGTGTTCCGTCGTATTGCGCATGCGCGAGATGAAAGCACGTTTCGTTATATATATAGACAGATAGAAAGATAATTTAATTATTATCAACCTAACTTTCTAATTGTAGGGTATTTACTAACATTCATTGGCAACAGTGTGAACATGTCTTCAGTACAACACACTCAACACTCTTAAGTACTATGTACTAAATTTGTTTAGTTTAACCACTGCATCCACCAAAAAGTTCACACTACAAATCTAATCAAGTTAAATCAATAAATTTTCCACAGTCAGTTAAATTTACAAGCTTTTCTTAAGTAGATTCAGCAATTACTTTTTACAGAGTATTTGATCCTTCTTAGAGACAGCATTCTGTGGCCCATATCACAAAGCAGGATCTCTTGCTGAGTCAGATAATTTGTTGAAATTAAGGTAGTCTAGTCTGTCGGGATTGATACTTGTCTTGTCCTGTTCTGATCGCTCGCTATCCTGTTGTCCTTAGGCTAGTGTTGTTTTGGTCATACTGCTGGTCACCCACAATGTGTACATTACATAAATTAAAGCCATATCAAACTACTTAGTCAGGGGACATACATGGAGGACTGCACAGATATAAGTTCATGCATGAGTATTGTCACGAGGGACGGGAAGGAGAGAGCTGGACCCAGTAATGCAGGTGGAATAGAGGCTTTAATGGGGGTGATCAGGAGGTTCACAAGAGAGGAAATCCTCCGAACGGGGAGATGGAGTTGGATCCCCCGGTGGGGGAAGGATCCCCGTGAAGGGTGAGAAGGGCGATAGTAATTCGAGGGGGCAGGCGATGGTCATAGTCGAGGGGTAGTCCAGAGGTCGGAAGCCAGTTTGATCAATCCCACGATGAATGACAGGACACGAACACACTGGGGAAGGGGAGACGAACACAGCTGGGGCAGGCCAGGGTATCGGGTCAAGGACGGGACCTGTCATTCATAGTCATAAATGCAATACTTCGCGTTGTGCCGGTCTCACTGCTGAGATTATGTCAGGTGGCTGATTAGCAGCATTCCCGTTGCACCCGCTGGGTCCCACCCCTGAGGCCGTGACAGTGCTCCTGGAGGCTGACGGTGTTTTGGAGGTGGCCCCCTCGGACGAGGTGCCAGTTTATCCGGGTGGTCCCGATGGAAGCGGGCACGGACCTCCGGTTCAGGCACGGACGAAGCGGGGATCCAGGCACGATCATCATTCGTCCATTCAGCCAAGTACTGTAGGAGACCGCGACGCCAGCGTGAATCCAATATACAGCTGATCTGGGAGTTGGTTCCATCGTCAGGCAGGGGGGCAAGGTCTCCATCCGCGGAGTCTGAAACCAGGCCGGCGGTTCCCTGTTTGGCAGGTTTAAGCAAAGACACGTTGGAAAGTCGGGCAGATCTGGAATACTTGTGGCAATCGGAGCCGGACGGCCGCGGGTCCCACCGTGCGGACAACTTGAAAAGGTCCGATAAATCGGCAAACGGAGATTTCTGGTGGATAACCACACCCACTGTCCCAGTCGATACTTGGGCCCCGGACGGCGGTGACGATCCGCTTGTCGCTTGTGCTGTCTCCCACGTAAAGCGTTCCACAATCGTCGCCACGTCCGGGTGCATCGCAGGTGCCAGTCATCCACGATGGGCACATCACTCACTGGGGAGTTCCAAGGAAAGAGGGCAGTTGGTAGCCAAGAACAGTTTCAGAAGGGGTTCGGTTGGTAGTTGATTTCACTCGGGAGTTAAACGCGTACTCGGCCCAGACTAAATGAAAGGACCAGCTCCCGGGATCTGTATGACATAGCATCCGCAACGTCTTGGTGACTTCCTGATTAGTGTGCTCTGCTAATCCGTTGGACTGTGGGAGACAGGCGGAGGAGAGGCTCAACTGGATTCCCAATCTGGAACAGAGAGCTCGAAACACCCGGGAGGCGAACTGGAGTCCGCGGTCGCAGACGACGTCTTCTGGCAACCCGAACCCATGGAACCCATCCCGAATGAGAATTTCCGCTAACTCGCTAGACGATGGGAGCTTAGGGAGAGGTACTAAGCGACACATCTTTGAGAATCGATCAACTATGGTGAGAATGACGGTCTTACCAGAATTGTGGAAGGTCCGTTATGAAGTGCATGGCAATGTGGGACCACGGGCGAGCAGGGATAGGCAAAGGGTGGAGGAGACCGGAGGGACTTTGAGTGTTGGATTTGCCACGGGCACAATCTGGACAGGTTTACACATAGTTCTGCACCCCTCGTTGCCATCCGGGCCACCAATAACGTCGAGCGATCAGACGTTGGTTGACAGCTGCCGGGCTGGTTGTGCGCCCAGTGAAGCAGTTCGTGTCTGAGGGAGCACGGGACGTACCGTAATCCACTGGGGCAATCCACCGGTACCTGTCCCATCTCGTTTCGTTTACGTATGCGGTCTTCGAAATCCCACGTAATGGTCGAAACAAAACAGGTGGGGTCTAGAATGTTGTGTTCTTGCTCGATGTGTCCGGGGGGCTCGTACAGTCTGGACAGCGCATCCGCCTTAAGGTTTTTCTTCCCTGGAATGTAGGTGACCTTGAAGTCAAAACGAGCAAACCACTGAGCCCTTCGGGCTTGTCATGCAGATAATCGTTTTGCCGATTGGAGGTACTCTAGGTTTCGGTGGTTGGTAAAAATGGTAAAGGGGAAGAGAGCCCCCTCCAGCCAGTGACACCACTCCTCTAAGGCAAGCTTGATGGACAGGAGCTCACGTTCCCCTACCCCGTAGTTGCTCTCTGCTGGAGTTAACTTCCGGGAGAAGTAGGCACAGGGATGTCATCAACCTGTTGTGAGGTTCCGTTGTATTAATACTGCTCCCACTCCAGCGTCTGAGGCGTCCACCTCCACCTCGAAGGCTTAGTCAGGATGGGGCTGTACTAGAACTGGTGCCGAAAAGAAGGCTTGCTGTAGACGTCGAAGGGACCCCTCAGCTGCGGGGTTCCAGGCAAGATGGGTTGCTCTGCCACGAGTGAGAAAGGTTAGAGGGGCTGCGATTTGACTGAAGTTGCGTATAAACTTACAATAAAAATTAGCGAAACCAAGGAAGCGCTGTAATTCCTTGACCGTACGCAGATGGGGCCACCCTTGGACAGCTGTGATCTTTTGTTCGTCCATGGCAACCTCTCCCGGATGGATGACATATCCCAGGAACCTCATCTCCTGGTGGTGGAACTCGCATTTCTCTCCTTTAGCGTATAACTGAAGGTCCCGTAGCCTCTGTAACACTTGTCAAACATGTTGTACAGTATATGACTCTACTCAGAGGGAGAGTAAATGAGGATGTCATAAATGTAAATGATTACAAAACGGTTAATCATGTCCCCAAAGACCTGATTTATAAACGATTGAAATATGGGCGGGCTATTAGCCAACCTGTTGGGCATAACCTTGTACTCAAATTGCCCCCTACTGCTAATGAAAGCAGTTTTCCATTCATCCCCTTTTCGGATTCTCACCAAATTATACGCACTGCGCAAGTCCAGCTTGGTGAAAATCTGTGCCTCTCGTAGCTGTTCCAGAGCAGATGGGATCAACGGAAGGGGTTCTCTCCGCTTTACCATCACTGCATTAAGAGCCCGGACGTCTACCACAGGCCGGAGTCCACCGTCTTTCTTCTTGATGAAGAAGTAGCTGGATGCTACGGGAGAGATCGTAGGTTGTAGGATCCCTTGTTTAAGACCTTCACGGATGTATGTATCAAGGGATCCTTCCTCCTGCTGGGATAGGGGATATATCCTGCCTCGTGGGAAGGTAGCTCCCTTTAATGGGTTAATAGCACAATCACATGTGCGGTGCCGGGGAAGCCGGAAAGCATTGGCCTTACTGAACACTTCATGGAAAGCGCTGTACTCCTTCGGGATTAGCGAGAGGTCCTCGGGTTCAGGACTTTCCACCAGGGACGCCCTGCAGGGGAGACACAGGCACTCATGGAGACAACGGTTAGACCAGGCGGTGATCTCTCCCGTCTTCCAGTCGATACGTGGATTATGGTGACGCAGCCAAGGTAACCCCAGGATGATCAAATCCTTGGCTCGTGGTAGAACGAGAAACTCCAAATGTTCGACATGGAGGGCTCCCACTTGCAACACACAAGGGTGAGTAGTGAACCCGATGGTACCATCGCGCACTCGATGTTCAGTCACACCGTGGATAGAGATGGGACGGGCCAGTCGTTGGAGGGGAATGCGTAACCGATGGGCTTGTCCAGCGTCTATGAAATTCCCAGCCGCACCGCTAACTAGCAATGCCTCTAGGCTAAGGCGTCTCTCTCCCTCTCCCACTATCACCATGATTGTTAATTGTGAGAGTGTGGTTCGTGGTACGGGTGAGAAACCTACCGGTAGGGGTGCCTCCTCGCGTCGTGGTCGCACCGGGCATCGGGAGATGGTGTGATTGGGTTCTCCGCAGTAGAGACACAGTCTGCCTTGGGCCCTCCTCTGGCGTTCAGCAGCAGTGAGAGGTGCTCTACCCACCTGCATGGGCTCAGACACCTCTTCGGCTCCACCATGGCGTGGACGGAGGGTATCCATCGGGACCCGTTGGCGCCGATGATCCCTCACCGAGTTGTCTAGTCGAACCGCCAACCGAACATATTCCTCAAAGGAGGACGTCTCCTCCTTGGTGGCCAGTTCGTCCCGTAGCTCGGGGTTGAGGGCACGGCGGAAGATTGTTTGCAGACAGTCATCCGGCCATCTCAGGCTCGCCGCGATGGTTCAGAATTCCAGGGAGAAATCCGCAGCAGAACAATTTCCTTGACATCAGTTCAAGAGCCAGTCCCCGGGACGTCTACCCACGGCGGGATGATCAAAGACCTCTAGTAGAGCGCGGTGAAACTCGCGGGCTGAAGTAAGGATGAGGCTGTTCCTGGACCACAACGCGGTGGCCCACTCATGAGCCCGACCCGTCAGTAGGGAAAGTATGAACCTCACCTCGTCTCCCAGGGTGGAGAACATCTCCGGGTGTTCTTCCACGTATATTCCGCACTGCATCAGGAAGCCTCAGCATTGGTCTGGGTTGCCGTCATAGTGTTCAGGAGGAGTTACAGGGGTTGATGCAGCGGGACGTGGAGGACTGGTCGGGAGGGGAACCCTGGCCGCTTAGGCAGCGAACAGCTGCTCCATCGCCACAACTCGGGCTTCCAAATTACCTGCTGGGTCCATCCTTAAGGCGAAGTATCCTGTTGTCCTTAGGCTAGTGTTGTTTTGGTCATACTGCCGGTCACCCACAATGTGTACATTACATAAATTAAAGCCATATCAAACTACTTAGTCAGGGGACATACATGGAGGACTGCACAGATATAAGTTCATGCATGAGTATTGTCACGAGGGACAGGAAGGAGAGAGCCGGAACCAGTAATGCAGGTGGAATAGAGGCTTTAATAGGGGTGATCAGGAGGTTCACTAGAGAGGAAATCCTCTGAACAGGGAGATGGAGTTGGATCCCCCAGTGGGGGAAGGATCCCCGTAAAGGGTGAGAAGGGCGAAGGTAATTCGAGGGGGCAGGCGATGGTCATAGTCGAGGGGTAGTCCAGAGGTCGGAAGCCGGTTTGATCAATCCCACGATGAATGACAGGACACGAACACACTGGGAAAGGCGAGACAAACACAGGCGGGGCAGGCCAGGGAATCGGGTCAAGGACGGGACCTGGGCTGGGGAGGTAAGGAAGAGAGTTAGGGATGACACGAAAGGCAGACGTAAAAGGTACGGGTAAGTGGGCAGACGCAAGACAATAGAATGCACGGTAATGGTCATAGTCATGAACGCAATACTTCACGTTGTGCCAGTCTCGCTGCTGAGCTTATGTCAGGTGGCTGATTAGCAGCATTCCTGTTGCACCCGCTGGGTCTTGCCCCTGAGGGCGTGACAAGTATCTTGTATGTCAATAGGTATATCTGATTATATGCACTTGCTCATTGTCCTCTAACAGAAGACACTTTAAGATGATGAGGGTCCAATAACCTTGACATCTGAGCTGAGCCTGGAATGAACGTATTCCTAATCACTTGTGTATAAGTGAAAGAATGTCTGGAGAAAACAAGAAAAATATGCAGCAGTATTTTGAGTGTTAAACATACATACTTTTTGGATAGCCCAACATGCTGTTACTTTGCCAATTGGTGTGGCATCTTCTATATTATCTATATTATATAACAGGCTTCCAGTAGAAAAATGGAGGACAATGCTTGCTTTGATTTGACCCCCTCACTGTCCTTTTGTTTTATGTTTTTTTATGTAATACAGTAATTTGTTTGTTGGAGCCACTATGTTTTAACATGCCTCTCCAGATACACAAGTTAAATTGTGAAAAGAGGTTATTTATTTTACAAAGATAAAATAGTTGTCACCCCAGCGGGTGCGACGGGAATGCAGCTAATCAATCACCTAACATAAGCCGAGCAGCGAGACAGGCACAACGCGAAGTATTGCGTTCATGACATTGACCACTACTGAGCGTTCTATTGTCTTGCGTCTGCCCACTTACCCATACCTTTTCCGTCTGCCTTTTGTGCCATCCCTAACTCTCTTCCTTACCTCCCCAGCCGAGGTCCCGTCCTTGACTCAATTCCCCGGCCTGCCCCGGCTGTGTTCGTCTCCCCTTCCCCAGTGTGTTCGTGTCCTATCATTATTCGTGGGATTGATCACACCGGCTTTCGACCTCTGGACCACCCCTCAACTACGATCATCGCCTGCCCCTTCTAATCACCGTCGCCCTTCACGGGGATCCTTCCCCCACCGGGGGTTCCAAGTCCATCTCCCCGTTCGGAGGATTCCCTCTCTCATCAGCTTCCCGATCACCCTCATTAAAGCCTCGGTTTTACCTGCATTACTGGGTCCTGCTCTCTGTCCCGTCCAGTTTGACAATAGTATGGAAAGATTTGTTGGTACCCCTAAAGAGACTATTTATCCTAGCCTTATAGTTATGTTTCAAACTAAGCTGAGAGGAGTGGCACACAGTATGGCCTTCTACTGTTGTGGTCCATCTGCTTCAGTTTTTGATGTGTTGTGCACTCAGAGATGCTCTTCTGCATACCTTGGTCATAATGAGTTATTTGGGTTACTGTTGCTATCAGCTTGAACCAGTCTGGCCATTCTTCTCTCACCTCTGCCATCAACAACCACCACTTACTGGATGTTTTTTTTTCTTTTTTGGCCCATTCTCAAACCCAAATGTGGATTGTATGTGTAAAATCCCTGCAGATCAGCACTTTGCAAAATACTCATAACAGCCTATCTGTCACCAGCAACCATTCCACATTCAAAGTCACAATCACCTTTCTTCTTCACTCTGGTGTCTGATGTAAACATCAATTGAATGTCTTGACCTGTATCTGCAGGATTTTATAGTTCTTGTTGCTGACATGATTGGCTGATTAGATACATTATATGGACAAAATCATTGAACTCCGGTGTTTCGTTCAGACTCATTGCCACAGTTGTATACAATCAAGTAATTGTAACTGTAAATGACCGCAAAATGGTTGTGTCTCTTTAAATTAATTGTACGTGTTACGTGCATTACGCTGTGAGGGGTGTGGTTATAAAACTTAATCAGATCGCCAGGAAGAAGCATGAAGATTCATGGTACTTCGAAGCACGTGGAGAAAATTTTAGTTTTTTGGTGAATGCAGTTTTATTCAGCTCAATTTAAAACTTAGCACCCTTTGGTAAAGCGGAGCAAGGTATGTGAAGCTGACATATGTTGCATTTTTGTACTTTATTTCGAAGTTATATGAGCTCGCTTTGTATGTCATGAGCTCTACTTGTTAATATGTTGTTTCAATCTGTCTTTATTAATTTTACTGTTAATTATTTTATGGTTCTTTGTAAATGTGCAGTTTATGATATTTATTTGATTATTGTTTCTTTGTGTAGTTACGCAACTAAAGCTCGATGGCGCTCTGCAAGGGCGAAATAAAAGAGAGATAAGCACCCGTTTGAAGCACTCTGTGTCCCGTTTCATCGATACCGAAGGGCAGCTACAGTGAAACTCGTCGCAAGAGGAACCATGCATCTGTTACATCGGAACCACCCTTCTTCGCGATAACGCAACAGCAAGGCCAGTTCTGCGGGAGCAAGCAGCTGGGGTTAGTGTCGTCATCGCAGAGGTATAAAGAGCAAGGTCGGAAGGTGGCGGCGTTCCGTCGTTTTACGTAGCAGATGCAGAGTGAGACTTTGAGTGCCAAGAGAGTTTACAACGATCATATTTCTACATAAGCTGCGTCAAATCAACCTGTACTTTGTAAATTGAATTACTCAAAAGGAATAGAAAACATTTCATTGACATTTGAAATGAAAGGTTAAAATTGCAAAGGACTTCAACGTGAAGGGAATTATTGATGCAAATGAAATACATCTATTTCACAGTTTAAAATCTTGAATTCATAATTTGACTGAAATTTGAGCATCGTTTAAAGAAACTTTAATCTATTGTGTATTGAAAGAGGTATAGCCAGTGCTGATCTTGATTATACTTTTGTGAAAATTTAAGTTTTCTGCTGATTTACATTACAAGCTAGACTTTGAACTTTGTATATACTGCTGTTTGTTTTGCATTTATTCTGCTTGCCAATATCCTTTGAGTGTTTACTTACTAGAGGTCTGGTGAGAGTGGTATCATATACAGTACTGCTGAAGGCTTTTTATAAAGCTTATAACTGTTGGAAGGAGAGCGCAAAGGAGAGTAGATTAAGACTGAAATTTTTCTGTTCACGTGAGAATCTTGAAAAAATACAAGAAGACATTCACAGGCAACATAATTCAGTTTATCATCATTATAAACCAATACTGCGTAATCATGCCACTTCTCCTGACATTGTCAAACGTATGGACACTTGTGCCGCACTGACTGGTGAGATCAGTGATCTTGTAAGTAAACGGCTTGAAATAACAGATGAAGATTACAATGAAGAACTTGTGAAGGAAAGAGTGAGACAAGTTCTAAATAAGGATGAGTATGAATCTGTCTTTGGATGCACAAAAACAAACAGTCATTTCAGAATCATCACTAGGATCAAGCAAACAGTCAAAGACCTCTTCCAGGATCTCAAGCAAACGAGCTGATGCAGAGGCAGAACTTGCAGCCAAACAAGAGCAAGCTAAAGCTATGCAAGAAATCCATGATCAGCAGGCGAAACTTAATAAAATGGAGAGTGAATGGAAGTGTCGTGAAGCTAAAATGCTTGCGGAAATGCACCTAAAGCTAGAAGAGGAGAGAGGACGGTTGCATCAGTTGCAAATAGACAAAGAAGTAAAACTAGCGGCAGCTCGTGTTAAAGTGTATAAAAAACTTGAAGGCTTCATTGAATGTGATGATGAAGAAATAGATCCTAGGACTCATGTTGGTTGTCAAAGGACAGAGCCTACATTTCAGTTAAATGCAGAAGCTGAATCATTTCTACCTCAGCAGACATTCTTCGAAGAACGTGAATTACAGCCATCTCAGGAAAATGTTGCTCTAGCTCAAGCCATAGCAGACTCACTAAGCACACATCGACTACCTGTTCCTGAACCCACTATCTTTGCTGGCGATCCTTTGAAATTTATAGATTGGAAGATGTCATTCATGGCCCTTATTGAGCGAAAGCCCCTCCCACCTGGGGAAAAGATGTTCTACCTTAAGAACTACCTCGCTGGAGAAGCTCGTAAAGCGGTGGAAGGATATTTCTACAGAAATTCAGAGGACGCATACCAAGGTGCATGGAAGGTTTTACTAGACAGGTATGGGAATTCATTTGTACTGCAGAAGGCTTTTCGAGACAAGTTGATGAGATGGCCCAAAATCGGAGCAAATGATCCTCTTGCCCTACGAAATTTCACAGACTTCCTGCAAGGATGTGCTGAGGCGATTCCTCATGTTAAAGGACTTACCATATTAAATGACTGTGAAGAAAATCAGAAGTTATTAAAGAAACTTCCTGAATGGATTGTCCGTAAGTGGAGTCGAATCGTAGTGGAAGAGCTGGATGCGTCAGGTGACTATCCAAGTTTCAAATGCTTTACAGAATTTATGCAGAAGGAAGCCAGAATAGCATGTAACCCCATCACTTCCCCACTTTTCATGAACATGAAAAATTCTGAAGAAAGGTATCCCAAGCAAGCTAGAGCTCTCAGTACAAAGGCTGAAGTGAAGGACTTTGCCTCTAAAGCGCTTGAAACAACCAGCAAGCCAAAGGTATCATGCTTCGTCTGTAAAGATGAAAACCACAGCATTGCCCAATGTTCTACCTTTGCAAAGGGAACTATTGAAGACAAGAAGACTTTCATTCAGGAAAATCACCTCTGCTTTGGGTGTCTTAGGAAGGGACATATTGTGAGAGACTGCAAAAGACGACATAAATGTGGAATATGTGGCCGAAATCACCCTACTTGCTTGCATGAAGAAAGGGATAAAGTGCCTTCGATAGCATTGCAGAAAACATCTAAAGAAGTTCAAGCAAGTGAGGAAGTTCACAAAGTTACGTCTCGTGTACTTTCACAAAGCTCTTCTGCTACTTCCAGCATTGTGCCAGTCCTCGTTTCTACAGTGGAAGAGCCACAAAGAGAAGTACTCACTTATGCTCTACTGGACACACAAAGTGACTCAACGTTCATCTTAGAAGATCTTCTTGAAGGCTTAAATGCAGTCACTCAACCAGTGCAACTTAGACTGAGCACCATGACAGCTGTGGACGTCATCACTGCAAGTAAAAGGGTCCGTGGTCTTCAAGTTAGAGGACTTCAGGCAACAAGCTCCATTCAACTACAGCAAGCGTATACTAGAGACTTCATTCCTGTTGACAAGTCCTATACTCCAACCAAGAAAACAGCACTGCAGTGGCCTCATCTCAAACATCTGGCCAATCAATTACCACCACTTCAGGACTGCGAAGTTGGACTGTTAATCGGTTATGATTGCCTACCAGCTCTAGCTCCGCTTGAAGTCATAATAGGTGGTGAAAATGAACCATTTGCCCAAAGAACCGAGCTTGGCTGGAGTATTATAGGCCTCTCCAATCCACACCTAGACAGACAGGGGAATCAGTGTTTCGTCCATAGAATTGCAGTCAAAGAAATACCTGTCCCATCACCCAACGATGTCTTGAAGATCCTAGAGTCAGATTTCAATGATAAAGGCTATGAGGATAAAAGTGTGTCCCAAGAGGATGTTCGTTTCATACATCATCTTAGTGCTAATATCAAACAGATGGATAATGGACATTATGAGCTTCCTCTCCCTTTCAAGGGTAGCGGCCAACCCTCATTGCCTAAAAACAGAAGATTAGCAACTGCCCGCTTGCAGCATTTAAAGAAAAGGCTCAAGTCTAACAAGCAATACTGTGATCACTACAAGGCGTTCATGGATGAGATACTTAACAAAGGTGAAGCTGAACCAGCACCAGTGATATCTGAAGGAGAAACTGTATGGTACATCCCACACCATGGGGTGTACCACCCTCAGAAACCAGGTAAACTCAGGGTTGTTTTCGACTGTTCAGCCAAGTTTTGTGGTATATCTCTAAACGATACACTTTTGACTGGGCCTGATCTGATTAACTCATTAGTGGGAGTACTATGCCGCTTCAGGAAG
>JAODUD010010122.1:0-11881 GCA_026784285.1 Stomatorhinus walkeri
CAGGCACTCAAAGGCCCATTGGTAATATCACTCTGCTGACACTGGGATCTGACCTGGCAACCTCTCGCTCACAGGCAGTCAAAGGCCCATTGGTAATATCACTCTGCAGACACTGGGATCTGACCTGGCAACCTCTCGCTCACAGGCACTCAAAGGCCCATTGGTAATATCACTCTGCTGACATTGGTATCTGACCTGGCAACCTCTCGCTCACAGGCACCGCACCTCAACCTGTTGAGCTACACACCACCACGTGCTCATAGCTAATGAATGAGTCTAATGAATCCATGTCAAAGGGTGGAGGATGTCAGACACGGGGAATCCCTAACACCACAAACTTAGCTCAATTTTCTCCCGCTAGCTTTTTCGCGATGTCGGAGCATCAGGTACTAGGAGAGACCTCATCGCTAATACTCACCACACACCACCTCTCAGGTTTGCAGCCTGTCCCACCGGCCCCATCGCCCATCTGACCTCCGACCAACAGAGGTCCCCGTAACAACTGGATGCACACAGAGGACTTACCCAGGTTTATTAGCAGCACCAGCTTGGCTGCCCTTAGCTCCAGGGTAATGTAATCACCCTGCTGGCCTTCTCCATGCAAGATCACGCCCTCGCTCTCCAGCGTTTTAAACTTCAGGGAGATGACATCCTTCAAGATCTTCATCTTTTTCATCTTGAAGCGGTAGGAAATTACCCCCTGGCCATCGAAGTTAATCACATCCGCCCCTGGAAAGGGAAGGAGGCGGGGGGGTATCTAAGGTGATTCTCCTGTACATATAGGGTGACGGAGGGGTCCAATTCACAGGTAAACTATAGCCCATTCCCCCGTGGTGAAGTACAGACGGAAGGCAAGAAGCCACAAAATGTAGCTCCAGGCTAATAAATCTGCAAATACATTGCATCCTGGAGAGCAAATCGCCAGCTATCTAAATGAGCGGACATTCCTGCTAATTTAAATTCACTCACAAGCATCCCCGAGCAGGGAAATTGAAGGCGTCGGCTCTTTGTATGCTTTACAGGATTCACTCAAGAGTTTCGCGTCTGTTATTCATGACTCTCGATATAAAACACAGCTGGTGGTTTCTGAATGACATTAGTCAGACGGACACCGTGCTCCTCTGCTGCAGGTGGACACATCGCCTGGGGTGGACCCTAATGAATAAGACTGTGGATAAGCAGACATTGCCTGAGGTGCAGCTTAAATAAATGACATGTAGAGGGATAAACTGGCTCATCTGAATCTGTACCTGTACGATTTGCCAAAAATACAGGAAATAGTAGATATTAATGGGAAAAAGATACATATACAAAACTCAAGTGGGCCATCAATAAGCTTCTAAGTTATGATTTAAGCAAGATGATTAAAAATTTCCTCGGAGTACTGATTTGGCTGGGATAATATTTTTATTCACCAAGTACTTTCTTTTTCCCGTATGACGGCTAGTTCTTACATTGCCTCCGACAGACCCCGGACTGCGATAAGGCGTATCCTAAAGGGGGGGGGGGGGGGTCTCCTGGAAATGACAAGCTCTGCTCAGGCTCGTGACCAGAAAATTATTTCCTAGGGGGCCTCGGCCAATCGAGGGGAGGACGGTGGAATCTCTGTATTTTCTTGCGTTTAAACTCCTAGTTTTACTTCCTGCGTTCCTGCTATGTTGGTAACAAACAAATTGGGAGGGGGGAGGCATACCTGGTATTTTACCGGCTACATGCCTGGCTCCCCTCCCCCCAGTAAATAAGATGTGGAGTGCCCCCATATTCACCGGCGATCCATGCCGATTCCTGTTAGCCGAGCGTTTACAGCGCAGACGGAGGCCGATTCTCCATCCTGTCTGCTAGGCCGGATTGAAAGGACAGACACGATACCTGCAGGTGGCCCCATGAGGCGTTGGGTAATGTGCCTGGGTAATGCGCGGCGGGAGCCGAGTCCTCCCCCCTGCCCCCACACCACTGTTATCTCTCCTGCCAATTCCCCATCAGCCCCATCAAAGGTGCTCTCACGCATTGTCCTCGATGGTGGGGGTCAGGGGTCCTAGCACATCGGCATTTCGGATGCGGACAGGCCCCCGCTATCTCATTACTGTTGTTTTGCAGGAGCCAAAGTGGAATATCATCCTTTATCTGGGACGCATCTCATTTTGCGAAGAAATTGGCAGGCAGCTGGAGCCGTGCATGGCGGGTCCGCCAGCGGCGGGATCATGTTTCTATCGACGTATGCGATCGGGCGTGTGTCCCGGGCGAACACCGAGGCCGCCAGATACTTAGTGAAAGAAGCTCAAGAATATTGCTTACCGCAAATAACCCAGGCCAACTCTCAACTGCATAAATGCTTGAGAATGACAGTTTCACAATAGTCTGCAACTTGGAGGATTTAACAACAACAACAATAAAAACCTTTAACTTAGATAACGAGTGTGTGTTCAATTGCCCATCTCTAACAAATTCCATTCCGTGTCCCGTCGTCCGGAGAAACTGTCTCCGGGATGAATTCCTGTTTGATACGTACCACACTGGTGGTTCCATCTATATTCAACTTAGGTGATAAAAGACCTCGATGAAAGATACAAGACCAAATCAATTTCTAAATTAATAAAAAAAAAAAATCTGAAGCTATTATGATAATTTGATTAGGGGAGCTATGTCAAACAGAATGAGAAGTCGTCGGTGATTTTTTTTTTTTATGAACATAAAGTGGGCCCGACAGCATTTGAGAAGCAGTTCATCACCCGCCTTTATCATTTCATTATTTTCAATTACTCTCCCGAAGCAGGAACATGACGATAATGATTGAGAAGCTGGAGACAAATACTGCCACAAGCTGTGGGATGTTCCGCAACATTTTGCTGAAAAGCAGGTCTAATTTGCCAGCGATTTCGGAAACGCCGAGCAGCAAGTCGACTGACGTGGCGTCTGTGTAATCGTGGCCACACTTTACGGGGGGACGGGGGGACGGACGGGGGACGGATGGACACTTACAGTAGGCGCAGCCGTAGACATCGATGCGCAGCCCGATACGGCCCTCGGCGCTCCACTTGAGCGGGATGAAGCGCAGGAAACGCGCCACGATCGCATGCTGCAGATCGTGCCTCACCACGCTCTCGGTGTTGGAGTTGCCCACGAACGCCTGCAGAGGAGACACGCGGCACTGCTGTCAAATGACTGGACACTGTAATTTACAGTGTTACAGTACTCCAAACAGTAATAATTATCAACAATAACAAGAAGAACAGGAATAGCAATAATATTATTAATATTAATATAACAATAATGATAACAAATAATAATAACAATAATAATCCCCATCATCATATATTTTGATACTACTAGTAATTATTATTATTGTTATTTTTGTTGTTCTTGTAGTTTAAACTGTCTTTACATGTGTAAAGATCAAAAAATAACTTCTTCCACATGCTGAATGCTTTACATTAAATGCACCTTCATGTTTAATTCATAGAACATTCATAAGCAGCATGTAACCATAACACCCTTTCATTATATGATAATAATAAACATTATAATTGTATGTTCTATGAATGCACTATGAAGATGCAGTTAATGTAACGCATTTATGAATGCTCTTACAACTGATAAGGACCTGTGACTATTGTAACTTGATATTGGCCATGAACTGCAGTAACACAGCAATGAACATGCGAGCGACGGGGGGGGAGGGGGGGGGGGTTTCAGCTGGCAGGTGGCACAAGCCAGACTGGAACTTAGTCTCCTTGGCTTTCAGCAAATATTGTTTCTGAGATAGTAAGCCCACAAGGTCCCTGGTAGAAGCTGATGGGATTAGGGACATCAGAGGAGAGGCACGGGTGTGGGGGTATGAAGGCCCCGGCCGCCGCTAGCCTGGCCCCACACGTGCTCTGCATCACTGCGAGACGGCGAACAGGTCCTCTCCACCGGGACTGCAGGAAGAACTCCGGAGGTGGGGGCATTGTGTGTAGGATTCCTGATAAGCAGTGGATGGCAGTGAGACTGAAATGACAAGGATTAAGTGAGCAGCTGGGGGGTTTGGGGGGGGGGGCAGGTTGGTTTGTAGTGCAGCCTGGGATCCCTCCAGGCTGAAACCGGTATCATCTCTTGCAGTGACCTCACCAGGCACTCCTGACATGAAGGTAAACATTTCCATATGCGTGTGGGTATCTGTCTGTCTGACCATCCATCCATCCATCAATCCATCCATCCATCCATCTGTCCATCTATTTTTCACACCCTCTACCCAGGACAGAGACACAGGGGCTCTGGGGCACATAGGACAGGTAAGGCACAAAACTGGGTGGGGGGGGGCAGGCGCCCCCTACAGGATGCCAGTCCATCACAGCGCAAATACTCACACACACCATGCTGACAACATCTGCATGAAGAGTACATGCAAATCACACACACACACATTTGTACTCATTTCTTTGTAGGGACCGTCCATTCGCAGGCTTCTATCAGTAATATATACACACACCCCCAACACACACACACACACTCAGGGTTGCCAACTTCACTCAGCTGGCTGAAGTGAGATTATCAATTTGAGACACACACACATATGCACAGACATTTACATGTATGTAACAGTTTTATTACCTAGTAGTCTGTAGGGTTTGCAACCTACCCCAACGCTTTTGATGTAGCCAATTTTAGGTGTATGATGGAATAATATAGATTTGCCGTAAAATTTCTTATGTGACGGTCTGAAAGCGTGAGTGTTACGCCAGATATGTGACAGTTGGCAGCCCCCCCACCCCCCCAACTGTGTATAATGTTTAAAACCCTTTCAGTAGGCTTTGGCTCCATCCCAAAGAATGCAGTCCCCTTCAGTGCCTGACAATCAGCATGCCCTAACCAGGCCTGGCTCAGTACAGCTGTTGTTGATTACTAATTAATTTGCCAAATGAGGACCAGCCCAAAGTACCCCAGCAGGGGTATCTATTGTAAGTGATTTCCCAATTTACAGCACCCACAAACTGATGTCCATTCATTAACAGCCTGCCGACAACCCAGGCATCATGCCAGAGGTGTGCCCTTTACTGGCTCTGTATGTACAGGGATCATGGCCTCGGGGATGGCATGTTCGGGTTGATGAGGGACCACAGATAAGGGATTGGTGATGAGGTATTTGGATGAGGAACTGTGGATGAGGGACCATGGATGAAGGATTGTGGATGAGGAAGCGAGGATCAAGGACTGCAGATGAGGGACCACGGATGAGGGACTGTGGATGACGGACTGTGGATGAGGGATCACAGATGAGGGACCGTGGATGAGGGTCTGCAGATAAGGCACCGCAGATGAGGGACTGCGAATGAGGAACTGCAGATGAGGGAATGCAGCTGAGGGACCGCAGATGAGCAACTGCAGATGAGAAACTGCAGATGAGGGACCGCAGATGAGGGTCTGTGGATGAGGGACCACAGATGAGGGGTCGTGGATGAGGGACTGCAGATGAGGGACCGCAGATGAGGGTTGTGGATGAGGGACTGCGGATGAGGGACCAAGGGCCATTTTAATGATGAAGAAATTGCCCGGGTAATGCCATCTGCAAGAATAATATTTTCACTATGAATCTGAAAATGAGACTGCAGAAATGATTCAGCTATTTGGTATTTTGCAATGGCTGTGATAGAAACAGAATCATTTTGGTAAGGGTGTGACAGAGGGATCAGCCTGGGAAATGTAATATACTACAAGACAAGGACAGGAAAGGTGCAATAACCAGCACAGCAACACGAAGAAACCAAATAAAGATGCTCAGTGTTCGGGTGCCCATGACTGAAACAAAACATCATTTTTAATATTTTCTGGAAGAAGGTAAGACAGGTAAACGAGGCAATACAGAAATCCTGGTCACCTGACTTTATCATGCTCTGCCTACTTCCTACACCATACACTTTTATGTGCATTTTAATGCACATCCAACCACATTTATGTTAAAACTCACATCCAGGTCTTTCTTCCAGCTGGCCTCTTAATCTATAAGCTTTGACTGAACTGTTTGAATGAGTTGCATGATTCAAATTACATTAATGTATAGTAAGCCAATTTCTTTCAGTTTTCCCTTAGCCTATCTGTAATTGTCTACATTTAAAATTGTGCTCCATGCCCATTTGAATTCACCTTGATTAATGATTAGCTAGTTAATTATTCAGTACAGGAAAACAGACACAAGAATAAAAATTACGGTATGCCAGAGAAGGCCTCAACTGGACTGTTCTGTTTAATGCCATATGATTCATATGATCTGACCAAGCGTTAAATGGAAGCAAACTAATTAAGCACTCAGCTGTACAAAAGTGCCCAAAATCCTCAGTGGTCTGTCAGGACCAGGACTGAGAAGGTCCAGAACAGACCGCCTTATTTTGTAACCTTGAGATATACAGAAATACACATCAGAGCTGGTAGGGCTATTTAACTGAGCCAGTGCTGATATGAGAAGTGTCAGTGTTTAATGAACGCAGTGGGCCTTGCACCCCCGTGAACCGCACTGTTTTTCAACCATTAATTCAACAAGGTATTCCTAGAAAGGCAGATGAACGCCACAGAAAAACTATGACAGAATGTGTTTTTTTCTCCGGCAGAACAGGAAGGCCGTTCCATTCCCCGAGAAACCTATTATGTGCTTTTACTCAGAAGAATAAACCGTTTGCTCTGTCAAAGGCACCGAAAATGGGAATTTCCCGCATCTCAGAAGATGTGGCGGTCAAACACTGAGAAGGTACATGAAACACATGAAAATAATATCCTGATATGATTCTAAAACTCGCTCTCTGTAACTCCGCAGCAGTCAGGCCCAGTATAACTCACACGACATGCTTGTAAATTACAAAATGTAAGTAGGATTTGAGTGAAATGAAAAAAGAATGGAAAACTATGTGCACTTTTTAATCTTGTACATTAATTTTTGCTAACTGGCCATACCTAAGTAACAGTACTGGGGAAGATTCAAACCAGCATTATTTATAAAAGACTGACCCTTAATCTACAAATACGGCAGAGATACAGTATCAGATCAATATCATATTAAGGGCTGTGTGCCTGATCCCCATGCTTAACCTGAAGACCCACATTTCACATCCCAAATGAATGCTGTACAGCAGTGTTTCCCGACCCAGTCCTCTGGGTCCATCACGCATTCCACTTTTCTCTTCTCAGCCAGTTCCCAACACACTGGTACCCGGTGTCAAGTGTTCTTCACTGGCTGGGAGCTGGGAGGGACCGAAGACGTGGACTGTGTGGAGATCCCCACGGACCGGGTTCGGAAACACAACACTGCACTCACATAAGGTATAATGTTGGGGTTCGAATCCACCTTTGGCTCTGTGTCTGTGTCCTCCCGCAGTCCTAATGCAGTTAGATTGCTAGTATCTCTAAGTTGCCCACATGATACAGCTGTGAGTTTGTGTTGCAGTGGACTAGTATCCTGTCAGGCTGTGGCCCCAGTGAGCCCTGCACTGCCTGAGATGGGCCCCCTGAACATCACAGGGGGTCAGGTGAAGAACAGAGAGCACCATCCAAACCTGCAACCAATGCACACAACCCGAACAGATCAGGTAAAACAGCGTAACTGCAAGTTATATCAAAATCAGGAATCATCTCTCCATACTCCGCTTTATCAGAATATGCTAGTTGAAGTGTGCTCAGTTTTGAAGAAAACACTACCATTTACCTACTTACCACACGTGCAGGTAGGCATGCAATCACCTATGAAGCTCTCTTTTTCTCATATTCAGTGTCAGCAGAGTTACTGTTCCGTGCCTTTGTAGGTCTGCACAGCTAATAGCATCAAGCCATAAAAATAACTGGCTTATCAATCAGAATTTAAAAAAAAAGACTCCCACAGAACTGTTTGAGGTTGGCACCTCCCTGTGATCTACAAACAATGTATGATACAGAGGTTGGAACATTTACATATAAAGTGTCTGTAATTAGGTGCCGGATACCTGTAAGAGATTAGTCAATCTTGTTTAGCCAATCTTGTTTTTCTTTGAATAGCTAATAAGTCGACATCCTTAATGAGAATGAGGATGACAGATTATCGTCGCTGAAAATCTGAATACGTATACTGTGCATGGATGGCTGAAGCTCACTCAGAAGTGAACGTTAACAACTCCGGCGCAGAAGACGAGGTCCCGCGTGGGTGGATGTGAAGGCAGAACGTTCGTCATGAGATGTGGCCCTCAGTGAAGGACTCTGCAGAATGACTGACAAAGTGGGGGGGCGGAGCAGGTGGGGGCCAGGGGCAGGTCGCCATTGCCCTGTCTCCTATCCTGTGGACCCAACTTGGAGCCGACAGCTGAAACAGATCTGAGACATGGGGGTGGCACCGGCTGCCTGATCATTCTCCGCGTTCCTCTAAAAGCAGGCAGTTTAGCTGCCGTCTGCATGCATGAGATTTATTAAAGCCGCGGCCGGAATGCGGAGCTGAATCGTGGAGACTGACGGCAGCAAAAACACCATTACGGCACAGCAGAGTCCCCCTCCCACACCCAGCACCCACCCCCCAGAAAACCATGACAAGGACAGAATCCTCAATTGCACTGGTCAATTTCACATGCAGCCTCATGTTTTATGGAGCAGAGAGATGCTGGTCTGGGCTGCCCTGTTTGGAAAAGCTTTTGGGAGCAGGTGGACTTTGAGCTGTGCTCGGCAAGTCAGCTTCAGCCGGCGTGAGGAGCAAGTGGAGCAGCAGTGTGAAGAGTGATGGCAGGAGGAGCGGAAGTGTGAGGAGTGATGGCAGGAGGAGCTGAATTGTGAGGAGCGATGGCAGGAGTAGCGGCAGTGTGAGGAGTGATGGCAGGAGGAGCGGAAGTGTGAGGAGTGATGGCAGGAGGAGCGGAAGTGTGAGGAGCGATGGCAGGAGAAGCAGCAGTGTGAGGAGCGATGGCAGGAGGTGTGTCAGTCTGAGGAGTTATGGCAGGAGGTGTAGCAGTCTGAGGAGTGATGGCAGGAGGAGCGGCAGTGTGAGGAGCGATGGCGGGAGGAGCGGCAGTGTGAGGAGTGATGGCGGGAGGAGCGGCAGTGTGAGGAGTGATGGCAGGAGAAGCGGCAGTGTGAGGAGCGATGGCAAGAGGAGCGGAAGTGTGAGGAGTGATGGCAGGAGGAGTGGCAGTGTGAGAAGTGATGGCAGGAGGATCGGCAGTGTGACGAGTGATGGCAGGAGGAGCTGAATTGTGAGGAGCGATGACAGGAGTAGCGGCAGTGTGAGGAGTGATGGCAGGAGGAGCGGAAGTGTGAGGAGCGATGGCAGGAGGAGCGGCAGTGTGAGGACCGATGGCAGGAGGAGCGGCAGTGTGAGGAGCGATGGCAGGAGGAGCTGCATTGTGAGGAGCGATGGCAGGAGGAGCAGCAGTGTGAGGAGCGATGGCAGGTGTGGCAGTGTGAGGAGTGACTATAGGAGGAGTATTAGAGGAGCGACAGCCAGAGGAGCAGCAGCTAGAGAAGTAACGGTGAGAGAATTTAATGTTTCCTAAAGCCACCCCAGGCCCTTTAAAACAGGGGGAAGAATGGACACCGCCCTAAATAAGGGAGACCTTCACTCTCTAAGCTTCTAGCTTCTAGGGGGGAGAGCTGCAGGGGGGTGGCAGGAAATGACCCACAGCTGGATGTAGATTATAGGAGGGGACAGGAGAGCCAGTCACAACGTAGAGGCTTGTGTAGGACGCACTGAGAGAGAGGCCCCTTGTGACTCTGACATGAGCATCGGGGATGTCTGATCCTCCGCTAATGAAGAGAGGTCCCAGGTGTGTAGCTATCAGAAGTAGCAGGAGAACGCTGAGTATCTGCGGGAGAGTGGAAAGTTCCGTCCCGTTTTGGCATGGCTGTCTACACGTGGACCCAACAAACAGACTGCGATTAAGATTCCTCACAGGCACCAGCACGTGGACCCAACAGACTGCCTTTACAATTCCTCACAGGCATCAGCAAAGACCAGAAATCCAGCACCTATGCAGAAGTGGGCGGGGCTTAAGGGTGAAGCTTAAGGGCGGAGCTTAAGGCAGACAATCCCACGGCTGATACAACTGAAAGGAGAATTAACTTTAGGTCAGTTGCAGCCAGGGATCTGTCTTTCAGATGAGGGCCTAGATATAACCAGGACACTCCTGGAACGCTGATGGCATAAAGGAGAACAGCATTTCCCAGCCCGGTCTTCGGGGCCCCACAGATTCGGGGCTACATGCCAGACTACCTGGAGGTCCCCGAGGACCAGATTAGAAAACACTGAATTAGAACAATGGATCCCCATCTTCCATATTAAACATTTAGGAATGTTACTTAAGAGGTGCAAATTGCCAGGAATGGGTCCATTTCCAAGCCAATTGTTTACTTTTTAAACCCAAAATAAACCTGTGGGTGTTCAGCTGTTTCACTGCATTGTCAGGGTGTTTGGGTAGAATACTGACAGAGGGGAAACATCCTCCGATCTTCCCAAGGTCTGACCCACTCGGGCGTCTAATAAAGGAGTCCATTTTCTAGTTAATAAATAAGGCCCATAAACAACCTCAATCAATCACAACCTGCAATTAATTTTCAGGTATGAAATGCACAATGTCTTAAAACTGAATTATGGGTGAGCAGTTTGCACTGGGACCCAATCGCTGCCGTGATTCCGACAGCAAGATGGACAGAAAAACTATACGGATGGACAAAAATCTCCATTTGCATTTCATTTTAAACGCCGCAGGCAGACAATCCCACTTTTTTCTTTTCTGTTATTGGGGATATTTAAAAATTATGGCCTTTGCTGTGTCTCCATGGAGGATTTAATTCTCCCCATATTGGCATTAATATTGTTTGTCAAAGTAATGGCGTCCCGTGGACGGCACACAGAGCAGGGTGGCGCTTCGAGGTTCAGGGATTTCGTGTAATGCATCAATCCGGGCTGCACGTGGCCTATTATCTGCACAGGCCTCACAGCTGATATACAGCTACGACGCTGAAGGTCAGCCTGACAGCATCATCAGTCTGAAATAACCAGCGTCCTGAAAGTCCGCATTGGGGGTGGGGCGTTTATCCAAAAAAACATATAACTCCTGAAGAACAGGATTAACTTTTCATTCCCACTTTTCTAAGCACGCGCTTCAAGGATAATGCTTCATCTTAATTGTCTCTTTTACCATGTAATTTCTAAATTCCCAGGGTTTCTCACTGCCATACTATACATTTGTAGACAAATATACTAGATCAATAATTCCGCGTCTGACAAGCATACAGAAAAGGCACACGAGAATCTTCCTGACGCGCGAGAAATTACTTCGCAGTAATACAATAATCCACAAACCAGAATTCTTCTAACATTCTGTTTAATCTCACTGCCGAGATTAAACATTCATTTCAAATCCCAGCCACAAGTAGCAAGAATCTCCGCTCCTTCCAATCAATATGAACGCTTAATCTTTTAATTAGGATTAATTGAGACAGGCGACAGATATAAATGACTTGCCTGTTGAGCACAGAAACTGGTCTTTGAAGTCAGAGATAAACAAATGTAATTATGTGGTGAGAAAACATGTTAGCAAAACGATGTACCCAGTGGGAGTACTGGCCTTGGCACACGGATCACCCCCCCCCCCCAACATGGTAAAGCCTTTCACTCATAGACAGTGAGGTCACCTCAAGCTCAGCTGTTTGCACCAAACACTCCAAACTTAATAAGCATCCATCATACTTTATCAAAAATAGTCTGCATTATGTTTCTAATGACCATGTCCAAATGACAGAAAACCAATCACTGGCTCTAATATATTCATGGCCTTTAGAAATATATTAGTTTTTATACAGATGTGCAGATCTGTATTTCCTACAAACATACACTCACCTAAAGGATTATTAGGAACACCTGTTCAATTTCTCATTAATGCAATTATCTAATCAACCAATC
>JAODUD010010123.1:0-30780 GCA_026784285.1 Stomatorhinus walkeri
GTTCAACTCACATTTACAAAATCCAGCAATTAAACAGAGATTAATGCAAAACTTACTATTGCATACTAAATAAATAAACTAAATAAAATTTACTGTATGCAAACCCTTTAAAATCAATAAAAATGTCATTAATATGTATTAATTGATTAATGGAGTTCTGCCGAAAGTCAGGTTTAAATTCAAGGGAGTAGATATACTGTATGTTAGGTTTATAAATCAATTCATAACATGTATTTTCTTCAGCCATAAGGAAATTAATAGTATGGAGTAGGTATGCACATATTGCAATATTCTTGGCCAATCCCAAATACTGATTTTTTTGGTATGTGCGTTCTGCCAATATGATTCTTCCGATACCGATTTTTGCCCTGAGAACAGCAGATACATACAAAAATCACATTTTCTTTACCTCAAAACTTTATTTTCATAACAAACTTATTAAACTTTACAAATTCAAATAAACAATACCCCAAATACAACTAAACATTAATATATTATTTAAAATGCACAAAAGGCACATTTTTTTGTCTTGGCAACATATTATAAAACAAAATGCCACTATTTAAGCATTAATGACAAGTTTCTCTTTATGGATAGAAGCATTTCTGCCTTGTCACCTGAAATTCTATTTCTCATTTCATCTATTAAATGTCCAGCCAAGCTAAACAAGCGCTACCTCTCAACACTTGTACATGGAGGCAGAGAGGTAGGCTTGGGCAAGTGAAGCAAGTGCAGGGAAACGATCTTTGTTGAATGAAAAATAGGACTCCTAGCTTGTAGATGGCTTCGAACATGCTTTGCTAGCAGCTTTCACTTTGCTAGCTTCTTCAAACTGAGTGTGTTCACTGGGGTGATGTGTTTTTAAATGTCTAATTAAATTTGTTGTGCTAAATGTTTTTGTATTGGTTCCACCACAATGTACCTGGTCCTTATACTTTCTTCAGATAGCAAATTTTGCCTCCACTTGGCTCACGCTGAAGAATTTCCAAATTACAGACATTTTTGCATGTCTGAAAGTGCGCGCGAGTGCACATATGATTTATTGCTCATGCGTAAGATTGGTTCGTAATCGGAAATATGTAAGACTGATCGGCTGATCAGGCTGAAAATTGGCCCATTCCGATCGCTAGCCCATCGATCGGTGCATTGGTAGTATGGACTATGTTTTACATTAAACAGATTAATATTTTGCTCATATTTTTCCCATTTTTTTCTAGTCTTCCCAGAAAGTGAAAAAAAGATATGAAAACAAGATGCTGTATTGATAGACAACACACCTCTTACTTTAATAATGAATGATTAGCTAGGGTTTCTTACCCTGTACATTTCTATTAAAATAATTTCAACTCTGTTACAATTCCCTTTATCAATTAATTATTTTACTGGGATTGTGCATTTTGATGCTATAAATATTACTTTGCAGGTCTTTGGGATATTGGAAAGTACAAGTGATATATTACTGCATGATTAAACAAGTAAATGAAGTAATTGGAATAAAGTTCTGCAATCTCTAAAATTTGGAAGCGTTTCCACAATTTTGGTCACAAGTGTATGTTTAAGATCTAAATATTTTAAGATCAGAATAGTAATACACCTATCAGTGTTTTAATTTTACAGTTTTAGCATTGATTGCTGTTTCATTTACTTCCATTATGTGTTTCAAAACACTGGTTAATTGATATCATTAACCAGTCACAATAGCTGCAGTCTAATTTCATGAGGTATGTTCAAATATAAATACAAGGAAGAAAGTTTGAGAACTCGAATTATATGGATTACTGTCATAAGTGGCTCCTACAACGTGATCTATTCTTCATCCAAGCCTTAATAATAAATTATTCTTATTTAAATACACACAATAATTTACCATTCCAAATATTTATCCACAAATGGTTTAAAAAAAAGTAATTGATGAAAAAAGTATGTGAACCTCTACAATGACAAAATGGGTAACTGGAGTTAGGTGATCCAATCCTAAGTGTGGGGTTCAGCTCCCCTGCATTGGATAGATGGACGGATTAATGGACAGATTGAAAACAGATTTTAGAGGACCTTAGAAGAAGTGTAAGACTGGAATGGGTTTAAAAGTGTTACTAAAGAAATGGGAAAGTAAAGTCTGGCTGATAGTTTACAAATGGAAGAAATTCAGCACCATTGCAACAAATATCAATGCAAAGGCAAACCACTGACCCCTCATTAAAACAAGAGAGAAAGAACCCTAAGGTGACAGCTAAGGATCTGCAGGCATCTCTTGCACTTCATTTTTGTGTTCATGAGTCGATGAATAAGAAAAAAACACTGGGAGGTTACCATGGAAGAAACCATGGAGACTACCTGAATGCACAACACTACTGGATCAATATTTTGTGGACAGATAACGCAAAAATTTGAATTGTACCAATACCATCACCTTATCACAACTGTGAATCATGGTGTGGGGCTGCTTTGCTGCCTGAGGGCTTGCAAATTGCAAGCTGTATCAGAAAATTCCATAATAGAATGTCAGGGTGTCTGACTGTGACTTAAAACTCAAAATAAGTTGAGTTTTGCAACATGACAAGGGATCCTAAACACTCGAGTGAACCAGCAACAATGGTTCAAACTGAAGAAATTGTGTTTTACAATTCCTGCCCTCCTGTAGCAGCATGATCTCAAGCTATTCAAGCAAGATGTCCCAAAAATATACATAACCCAAAACAGTTCTGAAAAGTAGGTAGAAAATGAGACTGATAAAGCAAAATATACAAAATCACTTCATAAGTTTGATCAACTACAGTAAGCATCTTCTTGAGGGTACTGCCAGTAGACACTAAATTTAAAGGTTCACAATTTTCTCCATCACTGACCTTTATTGTTTAAAGAATTTCAAGAGGGTTTTGTCTATTGATTGTCAAATTGTTCAATAAAGATGTAAAATGTTTATGCTGAACGTCAAAAACTGCCTCCAGTTTTTATATCTTAAATGTAGATCAGCTCAAAAATTCAGGAGCTGATTGTGCAGAAATTCAGATGATTCCAAAGAGTTTCACAAACTTTTCCTCACAACTGTCTATCAACACTTAACTACTTATCACTGTATCAAGTGGTTAATTGCCTTCCTTGCAGAAGGTGTAGTTAATATTCTGTTATTATTCTGATGCTGTTCCTGCAACAGGTGTCACCGAGACAGATGTCAAAAAATGTTACAATATTTCCCCATGGTTCCAGCTGCAGGACCAGGGAGTCTTACAGATAATCTTCCTTTTTCAGGAGAACCTGGAAAATGTCTGCCGGAAATTAAATAATTTGCCTGTGGTTGCTTCTACCTGTACTGTTATTGCATCTATAATGTGTGATTAATGTTCCATTAAGCCAGCCATAAGCTTTCAAGCTTAGAACTGGTGTGCAGGCTGGCAATGGGAATGCAAAAACATGTTGGCTCAGATGCACTTTGGGTACTACATTCAAGAGAACCCTGTGTTACACTCCCATGAAATTTATGGGGTAATCAGCTTCAACTGCACACATATGAACTCTACAAGTACAAATGTCCACAAACACATAGACAGATTCATTCACATACTGGCAGCCAGACAGCCACACAAGATAATGAATACATTTAGCTGAGACAAAGTCCCTTATAATTTGTGCAACCTATTTATTTGGGCAAGGTTTATCTAGGGCAAAGTGCTGGGTGCTGCTTAAAGATATAGACCTGCTAGTCTGAAAAGGTGCGAGTGGATGCTAGTCATTTCCTGGCTACCACACCCCTGGATTCATGATTAACATCAATGTCTTCCTGGAAACCACCTTACTTTTCACAGCTAATCCTCCTGTACATGTACTCCAATCCATTTACATAGGTTCAGCTTCAGACTAATGAAAAGAACTTCAGAAAGCTGTGTGTTTATTTACCTAAGAGCATAAATTTGATTATCACAATATCATTATCAGGTGCAGGTTAGGTTTGAGTGTGTGTGTGTGTGTGTTTTAACATGAGGCTGCTGCTTCCAAGCATGACCCACTTTCAACTCCCTATGAGGAAGAAACACTGACCCACCACTGTCCCTGTTACAGGTCCCCTACACACTGCACTACTATCCCTGATACAATTCCTACACATTAGCCTACAGGATATTGGCATGCATCCTCTTAGTTTGTAGCATCTGTACAGTATGCTAAAAATAGGTATTTACACTGAACAACATTGATCAATGTTATCCCTCAAAGATTTATCACACCTCTGTATAGCACATCATGCCATACCTAAGAAGAAAGTTTTAACACAAAGAATCCAGTTTCAGAGAAGCACATATCTGTTTACAGCATCTTCTACAATCTTTCAACAGCAGCAAACAGGGTCTCCCATTCTACATCCAGGCTGGAGAACCCAAAAACATTTTATTTGACAATCCCATCTCCTGGGGAAATATAATGCTTTACAGTACTAGTTCATACTGCTAGTGTTGAGACTGTAAATTTCCTTGTCAAAGAAACATGGCCACCTACATGAACTCCTATGCTATAGCCTACAGACTCTGTTCTTTCACTACAAGACAAAAAAAGACAACCCAAAATGTAACTGGGACATTCACACTTTCTCAGGTCATATAAATCACATAAATTACAATGCATCTGTTCAGTATCTCTTGTATATTGGGGAAAAACTGACAGGTTTGGCCATCTACTCTCCAACATTTAGTGCTCACTGCTCTACCTCACCTTCTTAAACAGTAAGCAAGCACTAAATATCTTCTAGTTTTCACTTCCTATTCATAATTTTGACAAGTTACTGAATCTAAAAGTGATCACAGAGAGATCTTAACAGAACAGCCAAGGAAGAAACAAAGGTCACACTCAGTGAGTTAGTTCAGTTCAAATTGTTAAAGTAATAAATGTTAAATCATAAATGAATTAGAATTAGTTACAATTCACCCCAAGGCTAATCTTGTGATTTTTTTCCAAATTTAAATAGTCACTAATCACCCTTTAAGCAATTATTATATATAAAAAAATGTACAGTAGAACTTCTGGGTTTGTCAATTTACAATTTACTGTAACATACAACTAATCGGACAGCAGCATGAGTCATCATTCTGATCAATCAGCATCAGGATTGAACAAATTTGGACTGACTACCATCTACCATCATAGATAAAGGCATCACCATACTCTTACAAAGTTTTGAAATACCATGTAGAAAGCCCCCCTTTCTGATTATCACCCTGAAATAATAAGTAACAGTTGGTTTAAGTAAGGCAGGTAGGGGTGATGAAGAAAGCAATGCACACACTGAACCCAAGGTAAGAAGCCTGTGGACATGCCAGTCTTTACTGTCTCTGTGTGCTACCAATATGGTCTTTGGAGGTCATAGATGCATAAGATCAGAAGTGAGAAGAGCACTTATAAGACAAAATTCTGGGCCACACAATTTCAAGAAACTTTCAATATCCTTTATCAAGGACATTAACGTTCTTATTAATGCACATGGTGGTTTCACTATGTTTAAATTACTTTCATCGTCAACCCAGAAACCCAATAAACAACTGAAGAGGAAACTGGAAAGGGCAACTAGAGGCTGTTTTGCATAAACCTTTGCAAAGACACTCAAACCCCTAGGTTCATTTCAGTGCCCACATCACAGAACAAACAAATAAGAAACTACAGAGTGGGCTGTGAATAAAATATTAATTGGCAATGAAATGATTTAATTCATAAAAGGATAATCTAGTGCAGGGCTGGATCAAGGCTTACTTAAGTGATGAAGTAAAATCTACTTTTGAAACCGCTTTCCCCCTTCTTTCTTATTTTAATATTTTATAGTCTGTCTCTTGTGCTTGGTCTGTCCCCCTTTCCCACTACCCTCCATCACCCCCTGTCTGCTGTTAGTTATCTTCAGTTCATCCTCACCCCATTATCAAATTTTCCCCTTTACATGGTGTTTCTTTGCTCTATCCTTTTCTCCATCTAATTCCTCCCTCCCTCTCAGCATTGTTTTAAGCAGGTCAGCAGGCAGGACTGATGAGGGGAAAAAACAGCACCAAGGAGAGCAACCACTTCCTGCATGTGCTATACCAACTGCACATACAGTTACTAATTCTGACTAACAGAGACATGCGTATGCATGCATGCACATACATACACATAACTTTAAATGAGACAATCAAGTGCTACAAACACACCTACAATTGCAGCCCAAAGCACAACTGTTTTACCTGAGACCTGTGTGTTTCTAGCCCTGCTGTGACAAGCTTGACTGCCTATCAGAGCAGAGCCCAAGTAATCTTGGTTTTTGGACTCTGCTTTGACACATAATTGAGGAACAAGGAGTAAAGGACAAATACAATAATGCAGAAAACTGGGATAATTGCCACAGTGCACAGGCCTATGAACAGAACACAGAAATATAGTAGTTTGGATAAAAATCCCTGGATGTTATTTTAGAATATATGATAGCTAGTATAGGTGCAATGGTACAGTTCAGTGCAATATAGATACAGCAGGGAACACAGAATTTGTTTTCAAATTATTTATTATGAAAACTGCTTGCACAAACAGAATTAGAAACAGTTGTAAACGAAAGCCAATGTGTCTGTCGACCTGTCTAAATAAAAAAACTAAAAGACACTTACATGCACATTGTAAAAATATAAATAGATGAGAAAGCATGTTGAATGTCTTTTTAGCAACACATCTGAGTTCTGGGTGACAGAGCTGACAGACAGTCTTTGTCAACTACTCTCTCTCCAGTGAAATTGTATTTTATTGTGAAGCCAAAATGTTCCCGAACTGCCATCTATGACTTACTGTGTCCAGCATTAGCCATAATTAGCATAATGTCTTCAACATCTACTTGTGAATTTAGGTTCCTACTGTGTCAATAAATGTATTCATTTCATTGGGTGGACTGAACTGAAAATTGTGTACTGAACAGTATATGACAAATACATGTACCGTTATAGCTCTAGTGGTGGGTTCTTTGATCACAACTGTACCTCAACATTACCATAGTACTAACCATGACAGAGCACAGAACAGCCCAGCACTGCTGCTGACACTTGCTGCCAACTGCTGACCCTGACTTAGACCAATACAGTGCAGAGAGACTGCAGAGATTGTGGCTTGGTGGGAGTGGCTCACACAAGCTGTTCAGACAACACTCGCATAGCTTCCTGATCCAATGCCACTGCACTAACACTGAGCTTTGCAAGCTTACTGCTATACTAGTAGTTACAAAAGCTGCATATTTCAGAAATAAATGGATTCCCCTGCAGGTACTGCCAATCCAATCTAAATGTGACATTAAGATTTTATTGAAACATTGTGTTCCAACTGGGTTCTTACTATTCTGCAATAGGCGTTACAGGAGCCTTAGGTACAACATCAACAGGCTCAAGAACAGTTTCTCCCACAACACCATCACCATTCCACTCAATAACTGACCTTTATAAATATCAATAACTTTGTTTTGTTTGTATATTTCACCTGTTTACATACATCTATTCTGCACATAAAAATATTTCATATCTATATTTATTCATATATAATGTATTTCACATTTCTATAAAAAATTATCACTATCCATATCTATATGTTCTGCCTTGTGTGTGTGTATGCATATATACACACATAAATTATATATAGACGCTCCTCTACTTACGAATAAGTTGCGTTCGAAACGGCCGTTCATAACTTGAAATGTTTGCAAGTCATTATTCAACATCATTTTAAGTGTATACGCAAGTACAAAGAACTCGGATGCTGGGAGTACGCACACTACAATGCTGCGCAGCAGGAGTAGTGGCCAGAAGTCGTACTAGGTGGAATTGGCACACATTAAAAAAATTTGATGTTGCGGACAGGAAACGGGAGCCCAATGAACACAATTTGGACTTACAGTCCTCTTCGTTCGTATGTCTGAAAGTTCGCAAGTTGAAAATTCGTAAGCAGGCGAGCATCTGTATATGTATTTTTTCCCCATTGTCACTTGTATATTGCCTTATTGCACCTTACTGTCTGTTGCACTTTAATGTACTCTTTGCACCCACTGTACAATGCACCTTACTCTGCTATTAGCACTTTCTGGTTAGATGCTCAACTGCTTTTTGCTGTACCTGTAAAATGACAAAAGTTTAATCTAATCTAATTTAATGTAATCTAAAGTACCATAACAATAGTAGTTTCTTTCTTTAGCAGGCTAGAAGCCCAGATACTAAAACCCATTACTGCTATAAGTCATATTCCAGCACAGGAGCAATTCACTTCAGGAGAGAGCAGATATTCACAGACTACACCTCAGCATCAGTAGCCTATGCCACACCACCCTATATAATCCAAGGATCTGAGAAGATCAATGACTGAATGAATGAAAAATAAAATACCGAAAAGCAGGGGTGTAACAGTACATGTATTCATACTGAAAATTTTCAGCATGGATCTTTCAGTTCAGTATGCCTATGTACCGGACAAATGCAGAACCTTTCTGTGTTTGTGTGTTTCCCCAAGTCACATTCGGAAAAGGGCGGAAGAAGCCGCACCACTACACAAGCACGCATATTTACAGTGATCACGAATAAACCAGTACTTGAAGACCTTCAACTGCTGCACAATAATGGATATTTATTTTGTTATATTTTGTACTTTGAGACACTATTTGTGCTGCACAGTTCTAATATGAAACTGAAAGCTGCTAATGTGAATATAGTACAGGTCAAGTACAGTAAATTTTATAAATGTGCACCTTAATGGATATTTATCTTTTTTTTTTAACTTGAGAGAATATTTTATTTGATATACCTTTAAGTAAATTTCACTTTTTATTAGTAGATTGCAGCAGTGTTGATAGAGACTTTAAGCCAGTCATACTTTGTTCAGTAAACCACCATTTAAAAAAGAAACAAAGCAATTTATGTTTCGTTACTTTTACCCCCTCTGTACCAAAAATGTACCAAACTGTTAATTCAAAATCAAGGTACGTACAGAATCATGTGTTCTGTTACACCCCTACTGAAAAACCACCAGAATAAATGCCATGTTTCAAACAGTCATGGGCAAGTTTGAATGGTCATACTTTTGCTTTGATGTATTCATAATATTTTGCTGAACAACAATAGATTTATATGCATATTTTTCAAGTCCTCTGCTTTTGCAAGTAGACTTAAATCTGTCATCTAAAAGGAGAAAGAAAAAGTTGAACAGGTGAGAATCTGACAACCACCTTTAGAAACTTGCAGTTCACAGCCCCATCACAATATACCAGTCAGGAGTCAGGGCTGCAATTAATTTGTTTATCGTTTATCGCAATAATTTTAAAGTAGGGTAGCACTTGTTGATCCTGCCTTTCTCTGCTAAAATACGAGCGACTTAGACATAACTGTGTTGAAGGTGGACACTATACTGTACAATACAGTTAAGTTGGAGTGGAACCAAGTGACCTCATTCATAGATGCATGGGAATGGTTAGACAGACTGTGGGAAGCACAGTAATCCCTGACAAAAAATTTATATGCTTAATGGTATAGACTAGGCCTGTCGCGACAAACAGTAAATCAATTAATTGCACGATAATTAAAATGAGGTCGATAATTTTTCCAGCTGCAATAAGTTTCATTTGCATGCTTGTTTGTTTTCCTCGTGTCTCTCTCTACCAAACGGGAATATCGGCTCTTTTTAGCAAACCGGCTCATTTGGCTCAGCTCACCAAGAAGAGATGGCTCTTTCGGCTCCTAAATGGCTCTTTTTTAAAAAACCCGCCCCTCTCTTTATTTAACCTGATGCTGATTAGCGTGACCTGATTTGAGCTTGTTAAAACTAAGATGGCGTCTCGTGGGTGGGCTTTTTCGGAGGACAACGTATTCCAGCCACTGTCGTCCTTAATGTTTAGGGAGCTCAAAAACCCAGACAATTCTATAAACATTAATAAAGCGGCTTTTGTAAATTAATTAATATTAATAAAGCCGGCTCCCATCATTCACTAAAAGGAGTCGGCTCAAAGAGCCATCTCGTTCACAAACGACACATCACTAGTAATGAGGTGTGAATTCTTTGCGCGTTAGCTTCCGCGTTCATAGAAATGCAGCTCACTCATTTCCGGTCTGTGAAAAATGGCATTGGTTTATACATGCCATTTACAGACTTGCCCAAACTTATGATCAACGACATACATCACCTTTGTAAATCCTTCTTCAAAGTACCAACGAGTAAATTAGTGAAGGGCTTTAAGATGTTTGCCTTGTCTTATATCCACGGATATGAAGGGGAGTCTTATTCGTTCAACTTTGTGGCTGGCGTTAGCTATAGCTTACGCTAATAGACTCCCGGACAGTGATCACGTATGCATGTGGCAATGAAGTAACTATGAACATCCCCAGTCAGAATGTTTAACTTAGTATGTTCTATATGTGCTTAAGTACATAATCTGTGTTTGCTATTCTTAGTGTCAAACAGAAACACAGGAACAGGAGAGGTTGCTGCTTCAGATCCATGAATAAGCACGACAAACATCATTTTGTAAAAGTATGGCAGCACTGGTAATTTGTCAGAGTTCTAATTAATTCAATATTCAGATTTGTGTTATTTAGACTCATCAAAACTTATGATATACTGCCATAAAACGAGCCACGGAGATGCTGCAGCGAATGCTTTCAGACAATGAAAATGAAAAATAAAATTAATATTTAGGTACAGTATTATACTGTATTATATAGAGTATTTTAATTATACACTGTTCAGTAATTTAATTTGTACAGTACAAATTGTACAGTTTGAAATGGTTGTACTATATTTTGCAATCAAAATTAGGGACGCTGTCCGTTTATTACCTATTATTCATGTAAGAAATATATACGTGTCATTTAGACTGAGACATGAAGAACAAAAAAAATCAGTTATGATGATCATCCGATTATAATTATCAATTTCGCCCAGACAGACATGTTCACTATAAGCGGTAAAATAAAATGTGGCAATAAAATACATGAAATGTGAGTATAAATATGTTGGATTTGCTGAATTTCCCAGAGGTGGAAACTTGATTTGAAACTCGATTGTATTTTGAGGACATGGTGCACTTAGAAAATTATTATTATTGTTTTTTAAGCTTCTGAAACATACGTTTATCCTTTCTTGCGCTCATTTACTCAAACCGGAAGCAAGTGAGCCGTATTTCACACTGGCAGATATGACGTCACTGTGATATTATTGTTTATCGCAATAATTCCTGGGATAATTTATCGTCCAGCAAAATTTTTTATCGTGACAGGCCTAGTATAGACACCCTTCAAATATGTTAAACAGAAGTGTTTTACCTGGGCAAATTGTACAATCAATTCTGTATAACAAACTGAGTTTACACACAATACAGATAAAATACAGTGAATAATATATTTCAATCCTTGGGCCTGTACGACCACTTTAAACACACAATCCACATCAGAACATGGATTTGAATGAACACCAGTAGAACAAGTCTGTATACCGGTCAGTTGATCCAATGCGGAAAAGATGTCATCAAATGCTATAAACTTCCCATCTTAACTCTTAATAATACGAGATAGCAATAGGGAAGAACAAGGAATAAGGGAAGAAAGAAGCCTGGAGAGGTCATCCATCCCTAGCAGCTTGTCTGGTTGCTCCTAGCAACAGCAGAGGGTGAGTGGTATCTCTGGAAGTCTCTTGGTTTTCTGGCTTGAAATGGAGATTTCCCCTAGACTCACATGCATTCTATATCACTCTGTTTGTAATACTGTCAAATCTAACCATTACAAATGACAATACCAAACACCGTTCACAATGCTTGGATAATTTTTCAGTTTAATGGCTTTTTGAGGTTCACACATGAAATACTTTTTCGACTAGACAGAACTCCAAAAACAGTGTGTGCATGCACATTTCTATTTTACTTATTAAAGCCACAAATACTATTACTAGCATAAGGAGCAAACACTGAGTACAACGTCACTAAATACTGGATAATTCATCAGCAAAATATACTGAACAACCACATACTTGTGCATTAATGGGAAAATACAAGACAGCACCTTTTAAGTGAAGGTCAAGGATAATGTACTTTTCCGCAAAATACACCAAAACAATCAGTATATATCAATTTCCCATATCTGGTTATGCTCAGATCTACTGGTGAATGTGCATGTTTGATGAACAGCAGTACTAACCACAGAAACTCATGCCATGCAAGAGGTTACAAATTACTGTATTCACTGTTCACTGTTTTAAAACATCCACAACAAATGTACTGCACATGAAATTAACTAAAACATTAACAAACTAATCACAGAGTGAAATCAGGTACAAGACAGTTGGGGTAACCATCAGAATGGATGTAGTACTATCTACTCATCCAAGAGTTGCTATACCTAACCTGTGTTTATCAGCATTAAAACGTAAGAGTGATTCATCACTGAATTTAATCTATACTTCTAGGTTGGCTTCCATTGGTAAGATCACCAAGATGAAAGGTGGATAAATGTTTTATAATCTGACAGTCAGCATACAACTTGTATACTCTAGGATTGACGTGTCTACATTTATTTAATCTACTATATATTTGTCTCTTTGACAATAAACAGTTCAGTTAAATGGTAAAATTAAGATTACAAGTCAAGTGTACCAACGTGATTGTGGTTGCAATTCATTTATGAAGCAGTCCACAATTTTCTTCAACCTTTAAAGTGAACTGCTATATATTGTTAAGATATATAGTATGATTAATATTGTTACATATTGAGTAGTTACTTTAACCGTTGCAATTCATACAGCTATTTTACAATTTACAACAGCAATACTTTTTCAGAGGGCTCATACCAACAACATTCACAGTGTTTTTCACAACTCAAACTGACAGAAATGAACATGCTAAACTAGTCAACATACTATAAAGACCCTATAAATCATTTATCTCATCTTTCCAAAAAATATGAAAATAAAGCTTAACAAGTTAAACATCAAAGAGTGTGTTAGATTTATAGCCTGATATGAAAATGTAGAACTACAATTAATCTTCACTGGATATCCTTGCAGTTCAGGAACTCCCAATCAAATGTCTCTCTATGAAAGCCATCAAGACAGCAAAGGCTTCGATAATTGAGCAATTCATTTATGAAAATAGTCCTTCCTAGACATATCTGAATAAGTTAATCTGTAGGCACAACCAAATCAACTTTTTACAGAGAGAGGCTTTTGTCAGATGAAGGAAGTGGGAGAGAGAGAGGGAGGTCAGGAACAAACAGGAACAGGGACAAAAATGGGAGGGGTGCTGATAGTTTGTGTACCAATGTCTGTAGCTGAAAAGAACTTGGTCAACTCAGTGCTCCACAAGACAGGAGCTATCTCCATCCGTCCAGAAATTTGCCAACAGTGTTAGCCATCCTAGATTTTTTTTTTATTTCCTCCCTACTCTAAGTATGAGTCTCCTCAGCATTACCATTAAGATAATTCAAGTTTTTACTATGTTTTTTCTTCCTAGAACAAAAAAATAAGGCACGTGTATGATAAACAAATAAGTCATCAAGTACATTAAGAAATTGTTTCCCTGCTTCCCTCAAATTCAGAATAAAAACCAATGGACGAACAGAGAAGCCATCTCAAGTAGTTTATGAAAACACAATCAAGCAAGAGATCTGCTTACTAAATTTCATCCAATAGGAGAAAGCAAGCAAAGATGTGCACTACATGGCTTGGCTGGGTGATGGGGACATCAAACAGATGTTGTCAACTTTGGCAATTTTCCCTGTCACCAAAACAAAGCACTATATAATGACAGACTATCAAACACAAGCTTTACATGTGCACTGCAAACTTTTAAAACAAGCGCTATCATGTGTACATAAAACATAGCTGTAACATAAAAAAATCTATCCCCGAAGCCATGAAATCTGGCTAAAATTACTCAGCATCAGACAAGCACAAAAGCAGTCAATTCATAATTTGGATAATCACACGCACTCAAACCTCTCAAAAAGAAGAAAAAAAAACAAAACAAAAATGGGAACTAGTCTTGGCTATAAACCTCACAGATTCACAGAAGTCCAGCACTCTGCAGACCCAAAATACCATACCATGAAGCCACTCAGTCCATTCAAAACTGCTTGTCAGCCTGCTACTAATAACAAAATAAGCCACTGTTTCAACATCGTTTATCGTTATTAAAATCACTCGCAAGTATGTAAGTTGTCCTGGGCACCCTCCTCTATACTGTACAATATCGGTAATTTTTCATTTTAGCAAACAAATATATTCTTTTCACCTTATAAATGAATATCCAGCAGCATTCAACCCTCCACCACAAAACTGATTTAGTTTACTCAATTCACTCTCTAAAACAAAGTATGCAGATTAAAATATAAATTTCATTTTATTTTAGTATTATCGTTTACGGAGTCAATGGTTATGCGTACTTAAATTATAAATGGTCAAATAGGGAAAAGTATCCATTTTGACCCGGCGTACTATTTCAGCACCACATCTAGTCCAAAGCGTCTTGCAACATAGCGAAACGTTCACACAAGGGTGTACATAGATCAGCTGGGTGCCGAAGAGTGCACTTTACCAACGGGACAAAGGCATTAAAACCAAATACTAATCTAACCATAGACTTCCTCTCTGGGGAAGTGGGAAATTCAGCCAGAATATGCAAATCTAACCGTATGCATGGGTACGTATGGCGATCCAAACGAAAATGTTGTCCTTAATACCGATATACCCCAAACAGCAAAATAATGTGGGATTTCTGAATAAATAACGATTCCAATAGTCATCTGAATATATTTCCTCGGGCTGGCTGCAATTTCCAAAATTCAATATCCAGATCGGATCTGTAGCAATCTTTACAAAACCAAATGCATTACATGCAACACTGCAGTTTCATACGACAAAAATATATTCAAGAAAATAAATGTTGTACAAAACAAAAAACGTTGTGTGGCGTTTCAAATATACCATCTGGTTTGCAAATAAATGACTGAGACCGACTGATTAACACCAAAATCAACTGAAAGTCAGTAAGCTTAAGTACCTACACATGTGACACGTTAAGCACACCAACATATATCACATATGAATATATGATACTGCTAAGATTATTAGCATTTTGAGCTCTACATAAAGCGAGAGTCGTATTTTCGTTTTCCCACAAGATAATTTCCCGTGGCGGTGAAATTAACATACTTACCTGCTAATTTGCTACCTATCTGATCATCTAACTTGTTAAATGCCTAGCAGGATGTGAACGACCCAACATTTACGTTAGTGAGGCTAAGTAACCAGTTCGTCATTTCCATAAGTTGCCGTCTGAAGCAAATCCATCACTGTACCGCCAGCATTTTAAGCACATTTAAATACATTTAATTATCAACTTGGTCCACAAAACACGGGAACACCTACTTGTATCCTACGTAAACGAGTAGACACCGGCTTGTGACAAGTGACAGCACCGAAAAATCTCATTGCTCTGCTCCGCTCCCCTCCCAGTCTCCACAGCACAGAAACGGCCTGCAAAGCCGTCACCCATTTGACAGAAAACGGCGTTTTCCACATGTAAGACGGACAGCAATGCCACGGTAAAGCAAAAGACAAGCCAGGCGACCTGTTCCAAACACAGTCAAACACAGCAACACACTGCCACTTTCTTGCGGCTGAACATTTTTGTAAAGGTACACTGTAGCATGTTCTTACCTCAGGCGGCGGGTCTTTTCCAGCTTTCCGGGGCAGCCATTATCAGTATTCCCTCTCACTCCGTCCTAACCTCCTTTAGGTAGCTAGCTACGGGACTGATTCAAAAAACCGGTCAGCGAACCCCTCCCCCCCCAACCTCCACCTTTGTAACGGTTATAAGCCTTGTTACAATCCAAATAACTAGCTATTTGTGAAATTACGCCCCGCTCCTGTCTGTGTCCCTATTAAAGCGCTCTCCCGAGCACCGCCACTGAAGCACACAGACAGCTACCGATATCGGCGTCCTAAGCCCGGCGCAGCACTTCAGCGGACTAGTGCTGGACAGGTACCCGGTTATACGTTAAGTCAACGGGTTTTGCTACTTTAAAGGACGTGCACTGCAGCAAAACGCTTTCTCCTCCCTTCTTCGTTCTCAGGATAATCTTTCTCAACCCTTCTCAGAGACCTTAACTAGCCGGGTGGGTAAATCGGTAATCGGCAACTAACAGCAACATCAGCTAACCAGTTATAAGATAAAGTGTTTCTTGCGGTGTAGGAAGGACGTGAAGGGGGAAAAGTCTTTTTTAATGATAAAAAATAAAATTGGGGTATTTATACCACACCGCTACAGCTAGCGATGTGCAATCGCTAGGGACCCCCCCTCTCTGACCGATAATCTCGTTCACACTAGGACTCGCTTCGCCGTGAGAGGCTCTCGCCGGCTTGCGGGCTCCCGCGAACCGCGCTCGTGCCCGCTCGCCTCGTCGTTACGCTTAGCTCAGTGAAGTTTTCCCCCCACAAAATGGCGGCCAAAACAAACCCGTGGCTGGCAACGGTAGCCACCTTTCATTTAAGCATCACGGCTGAGATAACCCCACACAATGAAAAATAAATCGCGAATGGCCCATTTTCATAAATGCGCGTTATAATGTGCGATTCATTTGGGAAAAAACTGTCCATTGTCTTATGTAGCCAACACATTGCGTTGCCGATTCGTGTGCTACTGACTAGTCATTTAGACACTTAAGGTATATTTGAAATAGTCTCTTCTCCATATCATAGGATCAAGACAAAACTCGGAATTTATTTCATATTGAACATTTAAATTTTTATGCTATTAGTGATTATAGTTGCAGCCAGCATGACTATTAAATATTACAATTATCTGGTATTTTCCTGTATCCGTAAGCATTTGCCAACGTGCAAATAAAACGTGTCTTTTGCAAACATCTACGTTCCAAATACATGTTTAAAACAGTTGGTGGATACTAGGTTTTCATCGTTTGAAAACACCAAAGCTTTTTATAGTATTACTGGATACAAGTCCATGACTTGACCTCCTTTTGTAAAATTTTGTACTACCAACTTACCCACAATACAAGTATTGATATCCTCAGCGCCTGAAAATCTGGTTCATCTAATTGCTGCTTAATATGAGCCGTATTAAGACTAGACTGAAAAGGATTAGTTTCGCTGATAATGAAAACACTAGGCATTTCCGATTTTTCTTTTGAATTTCCCGCCGTGCAGTCACGTCATTCCTGCTCGTTCACGCACATAAAATGGCGGCGATCACCAACGCAGGAAAAGCTGTAGTTTTATCCCCCTGTGCCATTGCTTGGTTCACATTTCAAATACCGCGCAGTTTTTTTATATCGCGCATTTCACCAATGTTAACGTTAGAAATAATTAAGCTAGTAACTGAAAATTCATAGCAAAACCTGTTTATTACAGCTTATCTCGTCAAAAGGAACACTTCCCTTAACATCACAGCGCTTTCATCCCTTAAAATGGCGCTGTCAATACTCCGGAATTTACGGTCGTTGACAAAATCAGTACTATTTAGCGCAGTTTCGATTAACTGATCACCTTCGCTATGAGGTGGTTTTCTTAAGATTATGCAAATCTTTCATATTACATACAGCTCGATTTCTCAGGATCATACTTAAAGAATACTGTCACCAAGCAGCAAAAAAATGTACATTAAGCATCACCATGTTTGAACCATTTATGGAGGAAATTTGCAATTGTCTTCTAGGGATGTTCATTATATTTTCTTGGCCACGTTAAAAAAATTCATGGAAACAACCCACAAACTGCAGAATGGCCTGTGAATTTTCTGCAAAAAACCATTGAACTGCATACAGCAAACAATGGGCACTGCAATAGTATTAAAGGTAGATTTAAAAGGGGAGGTGATGAAATTGCTGGATTAAACCGCCTTTGAAAGGCTGAATAAGCAGTTCTAATGTTAACCTACTCCAGACCATTTTAATACTAAGTATGTGAAAAGATTCTTGAAGATTCTTCATTAGCAATGGAACAGAGATTAAAAAAAAAATTCTTTCCAGGACCATTGTCAACGTAATATCACTATATACAGCTAAAACACCTGGTACTTTTCCAAATTCTGGTGAATCCAAAACAGCCTTTTTAATCCATTACAGGGACCAACAACATAAATTTAAACTTAGAAACATAACCGAGAAGCGAGACAAAATATGCTTCATAATCCATAACAAAATGGGAGGGTGGCTTATTTGAACATCATTCTTACATTTCAGAGTAAACATCTGTTTGGTGTGGATAGCTTTTTACATGTTGTACTTGTGTTCCCTTGTCCATATTACACTGCATTTTGAAGTCCTACATACAAGCACTGAATCTTCATTTTCTTTGTGAAGAACACATGCTCACAAGATGGAAGGTATTAGAGGCAATCAGTACTTGGCCATAGTTCTGATGGAGAACTGTGCCAGCCTCAGGTTACTGGAAAAAAGCATCCCATGCAAACCAGTGCCACCCATTCATACTTATTTCTTCTGTTTTGGGGGAGGTCTGGAGGAGAAAAGGACAAAATATTACACAAACTATGCAATTTCCATAACATTACATTTCTTATCGACATCCTTGAATACACACACTCAAATTTTACAACTTATTCAAAAGTTCCATCTTCAGGCTACAGCACACATCTTTGCAGGCACCAGGTCTGGAATTTACTGGCTCAACAGAGAGTAAATTAGCATTAGTAAATACTTTAGTTGTTAAACCCTTACCTGTACACACCCACAACAACAGCGTGGTCTCTCTCATAGGGCTCCAGTGTCAACTGTTCCTGAGGCTTCATGTTCTCAGAACTCATTTTTTTCACCTCTGCAGCAAACACTGCCTCAGGGGCAGCCGTTGAATCTATGCAATTGGCCTGTAGAATATAAGCTTTGTAAGTCCATACTTATTCTTGTACAGGATAAAATCAGAGTAGAATACGGACATTCAAAGTGGGTGGTGACATTTATGTCAAAGATATCGCATAATACCAAAATATCCCTCAACCATGATGCACCAAGTATTCCAGCATGAACTCTTTACATCGTGGGTGTTTACCTTAATAGAGATTACAAAGTGGCCTCCATTCTTAAGGAAGTTGTGTGCATTTAGAGCCACAATTCTTGTTTGGTCAGGCTGAGCCACATCAGCAAAGATCACATCTACCATTCCTGCCCAAAAACAATAACAGGGGAGAGAAATAAACTGAATATATATTGACAAGAGTTGACATGCACCATAGATGGGAGGTGGACAAACAAGACCTAACTCCCTATTGTTTTCATGAGCAGCACAAAAAGTAACAACTTTGGTAAGAACGAAATCTTACCCACAAGCATGCGATATTTGTGTGGATGCCGGGCATCCTCAATTATGGGAATAATATTGGTTCTCTTTTTGGCAACATTGAGCAGATCTCGCCCAGACCGATGCGAGAACTCCACTGCATACACCAGACCTTCCTAAAAACACAGAGAAAAAAAAAACAGAAATGCTAAACATGCTCAAACTCAAATATGTATTCAATACCTGCCATGGAATCCTGTAAAGTTACTTACAGGACCAACAATGTCAGAGACGTGAGAGACTGTGGTCCCAGATGCTGCTCCAAGGTACATAACCTTAGCTCCTGGTTTTATGTGAATTTGGTCCACTCCTCCCAAGATGGCTGCAGCCAATTTTGAACGGAATGGGTTCCATGCTCTGTACTCAATTTTTGCTTCCCCCTCCTGTTTGTTGAGAAAATTGATAACCATTAGGGCTGGGCGATACCATATCGATATTGCATCATCGCACATGTGCAATAATCATCAGGGCTTCAGATGACATGCACAACATTTGGCCAGGTGCCAGCTTTTCGGACATTTACCTACGCCCACAATTTGTTAAGCAGTTTAGTAGTATGGCTAAAACATTAATGAGGCTTTATATGACTTCCAAAAGTCATTATAAGTATAAATACGCATATCCTTATGTTTAATAAATGTGTCAGACTTTGAACTGCAAAAAGTGCCACCACACCACCAACATCTTTTTACTTTATCCACAAGATCTCCTCTTTTAAAAGATGTCATGGCTACTCTTCTTCACAGAGGCGTTCACACATATTGCACTGAAGTATACAAATCCGTAGTATACCAAAACAGTATTATGTGGTGTGCTATGCTAATCAAATTTAAGAAACAAAAGTATATACAGATTACTAACTTTTGGGTATTACAAAACGCATCTCATTAATATTCAACTACTACTAATCTTCTTACCAAATTATGGGTGTAAATAAATGTCCGCATAGCACCGAAAAGCTGGTATCTGACTAAATGCTTTGTCTGTCATCTAATGCCCTGGTGATTATTGCGCACGTATTATATAATATCGATATGATATCACCCAGCCCTAATAACATTAAATAATATTAAAACTGTATTAGCCAATGGTATAAAGATTACCCATTCTCCTGTTACACAATTAATCTTACCTCTACGCTAATTCTCTTTTCACCATAGACGGAGTCTCCAATGACCATGTTTTTGGTCACCAGTGCATCTTCCTTACCACGGCAAATAAACACTCCTGAAAACGAAAGACAGATTTCTATTCCCAAAACACCACGATACTAAATTTTCAGCTCCAGTTCCTGAAGCAGAAATTAAATATTAAAAAGGAATATATGCATCACAGACTGGGTAATACAGCATAAATGTGCAATTTCAAGGTTCCTACCTTCATGTCTATGAGGTTCCACTGTCACTTTCTTGCCACCCCTGAAGCCCCCACGACCACCCCCCCTTCCTCCTCTGCCCCTGGGAGTTCCACGGCCTCCTCCACGGCCACGGAAGCCACCTTCTCCAGGAGAGTTGAAGCCACCCCCTGGTAGAAAAGGAGGATACTTTTGATCTACTTTCCACCCAAATTAGAACATTACTTCTACACAATGACCATATTTTGAGCAGCTCCATGACAAGGTGCAGAATTAACATTAACTTACCGCCTCTGCCCCCTCTGAATCCTCCTCGCCCACCTCGATCTCCAAAGCCTCCTCTTCCACCACCACGACTACCAAAGCCACCTCTGCTACTACCCCTGGGACTGAATCCTACCCAGGCAACAGCAGAACATTTTGAGAGAAATTGAAGACCAATGGGCCTTTAGACATACTATGTCCAATTTCTTGGACAACATATTCAGCGGAATGTAGACATAGGACGTGATTTCTAACATGTTCTATTTGATATGCATTTACAGAAAAACAGCAGTCAGAGTGTTGGACATCACAACATACACAATACCGATATTTGCTTTCTAAAAAGCATCAATCTGTTCGCATACGGACAAAGGAGATAGCAAAACATTTGACAGAGAAAAAAAACGGTTTTTCAATACCATACTAGTCGTAAAAAACGTATTTTGGTCAAAACGTCATTCGGAATTTACCATAGGGTTCACTCCAGCATTTCTAAGTTACTCGATTTAATTAATAACAGATCATGCACAAAAATACATGTATAAATTGTATTATACAATGTTTAAGTGAAATTATGGTATTCCTCTCAGATTCCGCGGTATTTAATAAACTCCACTCTACCATCGGTCCAGTTGGTCAGTCAGCTCAAAGCCCATGGCCAGAGAGAAAAGCACACCACTTCACAATTAACGGTATAAATTAATTAATTGACATAATGACTAAACGTCAAAAACTGTGATATTTTAGCCACAGTATACTGATAAAACCATAAATAACGAAACATATTAACAGGCCGCACGTGACAAAAACGAGGAAGCAACACGTAGAGCTTTCTACAGACAAAACGAACAAGTTCGTCACCACTTTACCAACTAACGTAGTATTACATGTTAGCATGTCTACATTTTACTACTGTTTTGCGAAAAGGTACAAGTCAAAACTTTTATCCACTAGAGAATTTCCGTTAGATTTAATCTTCACTTGTACAACTATCTACAAAAAAAATACAGTTTATAACAGTCATACCTGGTTTCATTATTGTTTCACGAACAAAGTTTAATTGTTCTCTACTATCGAAAACTGTACCGCTCACCGCTTTCTGCAGACGACTAAAACAACACGCATTCACACGCGACTAGCATGCTATCTCTCCCTTCCCAGAATTCCCTCCCCGCACACCCAAAATGCAGTTTAACCTGTATCGCCCCCTATCTTGGATGACTGGCAACACATACAGTTTACCCGTAGACGTCATTCACAATGCAGCAGACGCAAAGATGGGCGTATATGTAAGCTCAGGATGCTAAAGCACAAATATATTTGAGATAAAACATTCGTTTCTTCCCCAATTTTACGCGTAACTTTTCAGCTTAATATACATATCAACACACTTATGAGTATTGAGCAGGGTTCGAATTCATAATATATTCAATCAACAGCAAAAATATGAATGGAAAATTAAATCAAAATGCAAATCAAGACCGCTGTTTTCTGCAAGAACGAGAGTTTAACTCTAGGTGGTGTAGCATAACATTTCTGTTCCGCATTCTATCCTCATGTGGTAAAAATGTGGCAGAGCAGTTATCGAAAACTAAAATACAATCCCGCCGAAAAAGGGCATGTAACATATATAGATCCAAAAAAATCGGTATATGTAAGAAACGTACCTAAGAATTTATAGCTTAACTGAGATGACAGTGCTTTTACTCAAAATTATGAGAGAAACTCAGCAGGTTTAAAAGAAGATATTGTGCAATCTTTATTTATGTCTTTTGCGTACTTTTAGTGCGCAAAGTGTTATTATTTGTAGGGCTGCCACTAATGACCGTTTTTCTATATATTCATTTATCGACTATTTTAACGATTAGGCTATTACTCTAAAAGATTAAAATTCCTCCAGAAAAATCTAATTGACTATTTAAGTTGTTTATTTGTATAATTTTATTTTGATAACAAACTGTATGCCATCACAGGGCTTTGCGTAATTAATTCAGATAGGGCTTTTCGCCCACATTTCAATAAGTAAATTAATATTTCGCCTAAAATATTAATAAGATGCGTATTGTGATGCCCAAAAGTTAGCAATCTGTGTAAATTCTGCGTATCTTTCGGTAAATTCGGTTAGCGGAGCGCCATGCAAATGCATGTGCTCTATTGTTAAAATATAGATACGGTAACTGCATTCGCAGGGCGGCATGGTGGTGCAGTGGTTAGCACTGTTGCCTCACGCCTCTGAGACTTGGGTTCGACTCTGCCTGGATCACATGTGTGTGGAGTTTGCACGTTCTTCCTGTGTCGTCGTCGGGTTTCCTCCGGGCACTCCGGATTCCCCCCCAGTCCAGGGTTGTTCCCTGCCTCGTGCCCATTGCTTCTGGGATAGACTCCGGACCCCCCACGGGTATAGACGGTGGATAATTACATTCGCAGTGAAGAAGGGACAGCTTAGCCACCGCAACGTCTTTTTTTAATGAGGAGAAATTGTGGTTAAACTAGGTAACTAGTTTGCGTGGCAGGACTAGTTGAGGACGAGACAAGCATTTTGGGGGAACGTCCGTCAGAAATCATAGTCAAAGGTGAATGACATGTGCTTTTGATTGTATTGACATAAAGGTTGCAAATCTGTTTTAAAAATGCAATTTTATGTTATTATGTCTATGACATGCTACTGCAGTGAATTAAATACTTTTTAAATTGACAAAGTTCTATTTCATTTTTTAAACAGTTATTTTTCAGCTGTCCCACGTTACCAAACTAATTAAGGAAAGTGGGACAGTATTTTTCAAGTAATGTGGGACAATTGTGTATAGGCTCTCCCAAGAAGAGAGTATAAGTACATATTTGACAGGATGGAGTCCCAACTCCTAAATATATTCAGTAACTATAGATAATATATAAATAATAATATTTGTTTATTTATGAAATGGGAAAAAATTGTCAACTTGTTAAATTGTTCTAGTGCATGATGGCACCAAGGCAGAGAGAGGCAGAAAAGAAAGTTAGAAAGGTGAAGGGGCAGGAGGAGGACTAAATGATTACAAGCAACTATAGTTTTTACTGTTAGTATAAACTTCACATGCATTTGTTTAGATATATTCTACAAAACAAAATGAAATGGTGTCCGTTGGGTGAAATTAAATCTTAATAGCTTTTGACTTTTTTCAATGACTACTTTTGATAAAAAATTAACCAACAATTAATGTTCAACTTTTCATTGAGCTGTTTTATCTATTAAACTTGCAAAATCCTTTGCAAATATTGATGTATTGCTCCCATATTCAATATTGATGTATTAAATAGCGTGAGTGTGTGCACCCTTCTGGTGTGTTGGTGACTGCCCAGGGTTGGTTCCTGCCTGCACACATTGTTCCTGGCATAAGCTCCAGTCCCCCCTGTGACCAAAGTTGGGATTAATAATGGATATAAAGACATTAAAATGTAATAAAAATACTTGTTGGTACAATGGGAGGAGCCTAAAGCTCTCCCTGTCTATGACGTCATAAGTGGGAGGGGCGTATCCCTTGTTCTGATTGGTCGAGGGTTATGTCATATGGTATCATAAATGCTTATGCCACATGTTACCGATAGGGGGCGTATGGTTTGGGGAGATAATGGTTGCCGTTAAACTTTAATAGAATAAAATTACATTACATTTATTTATTAATGTGTTATTTTTAATTATGTTTTAAGGAATAATAAAACATGAACGTAAGTTAGCGCATACACGATGTAGAAAAAGCATGTAAGCTCATTATATTTAACTGAAATGTTTAAAGAATTTAAAGAATACTCCATATTTTAAGTACAAAACAGCACAAGTCCCAAATTTTTAACATTTAAACAAGCATGTGGGGCAGCGTGTGGCTCAGTGGGCTAAGCCTATGTGCTTGTAAGCCGCCAGTTCAACCCAACTCCCTGGGTGCCCCCAATAGGTGGCTGCCCTTCGTGGATAGCTTGCTCTACAAAGAGCAAGTTGAGGGAGGCATAAAAAGAATTTCCCCACGGGGCCAAGGATTGGTTGTTGTTATTATTATTATGAAGTAGAGGCATGGCTATTTGCATATGCCCCAGCATGCCGCACTGTCGTACTGAAAATAGCGCAGTTTTAAACTAGAAATAATTCTCTTTAACATCAATGTACTGTTTTAATACACTGTTTGATAGTGTATGTGAATAGACTAAACAATAAATTTCACGGCCGAACTCATGTGTTTTACTATAAGGTAACGTCGAAGAGCAAAGTGCTGTCTGGCCTATTAGCGTATGTCGCAGCATTCCGCACTGTCGTACTGTGTGTGGCATCGACGATACTGTCGTACTTAAAATAACCGCAGTCTACTAATGTTATAAACTAGAAATAATTCTCTTTAACGTGAATGTTCTGATTTTAATACAATGTATGTAAACAGCCTAGACAATAAGTTTTAGGGCTGAACTCTTGTGCTTTAACATGAGGTGGCGTCGAAGAGCCAAGCGCTATCTGGCCAATATGTAGGCTATATATTCCAGCATTCCCAACTGTCGTACTGAAAATAGTCACGTGTACCTCACATTTTAAGCGCAGATGATTTGACCGTGGGTGTGTCCGAAATCGCGCACTTGCGTACTTTTAGTGTGCAATTTTAGGGCGTAGTGCGTTCACATTGGCAGCTAAGCTAAAATTCGGTGCACTGAAAGTACCCGGATGACGCACTGAAAACGGCCAGAAAACGCAGTGCAGAATGATGGACACTACTCGCACCAAACGGACGCCATTTTGACTACGAAGCGGAAGGGGAGGGACTTTCGGCAAGTTTTCAGTTGAATAATGATGAACAACACAGACACCCAAGCCCCAGTGGAGGCAGCTGCTTCATATAATTATAAGCAACGTTAATAAAATTATTTTACTGATGTATACTGTGGTGTGTAGCCTGTCACTCTCTGACGACAGTTATAGATAATTTATTTGAGTTTGCGATTATATCGACTTAGAAGAGTTCGCACACGTAAATGTTAGCAGTTTTTAGCTGGTTAGGCGGTCGTAGAGACTGTCATTATACATGTTATAAATTCATTGTAAATATAACACGGCAGATATTTTGGCGCGGTGGAGAATCGCGATCAAATGCTAGTCCGCCATTTCCGGTAAGTGAAAAACGTTAGTGTTCCATTTAGGACCTCACTTACCCACGGTAGTGTGCACTACAGAAGGAAGTGCGCACTACATCTCAGTGCACTGACACAACTGTGCAATTTCGGACACACCCCCTGTTTCGGCAAAGCGCGGATAGCTTGACCACAGTCGCGCGGACTATAGCAACAAAAGTGTGTTTTTCTTATAGCCCAGGTCACCAACAGCTAAGAATTTAGTATATTGTTTTTTATTATTTAAAAGAAGGTGGACATTATTATTTAGTTACTTTTAATAGGAACTAGTAAGCGGCATTTAGAATTATTCGCTAGGCAGATGTACCATACTGATAGATAGTTTAAATTAGGATGAGTCTGGTATAAATCAATTAGACAACAAGAACGGTAGGAACTAGTGAGCGGTATATATCAACATACATCGAAACATTTTAAAAACTGTGGTTTTTATATATATTTTTGTTATTTTGCCCTTTTTTGTTAATGTGTTTGTTGCGACCCCCAGGGACAAGTTACTCCCTTTAGGGGCGGATGTTCTGTGGGGGGGGTGTCATTCTGTTCCTGGCCCCGCCCATTGTTGCATCACCTTCCCCTCTATTTTGATAGGCCGGGTTTCCTCCTATGACCTAAGATTCACTTCCTTTATAAGGCCTGTCCAGGCCAAAAACAGGAGGCCAGTTGGTTTGTTTGTTATTTGCTGTATGATTGATGATTTATTGTGCTTGACCCCTTTTGCTGTTTTACCATTGATTTCTGCTTAACCCTTTTCTTTGGATTTTGGTTGCTCTGGATTTTGTTCTGTAAAATATCAGTACATATCTGCACTCATTGAGGTTCACTGTCGGTAGCTAGGGAAGTAGGGAGCTCGACGCCATTTTCTTTGATTAAGTTTTTTCACTGTTTTGGAGTTAGTCAGGGAGAGATTAGTTTTGTGTACTTTTGATTTCTGTTATTTGGGTTAGGTAAGTGGTATCTCTTTTGGTTCCAGTTAGAGGTGTTTTGTTTGTTATTTTGGCCTTGTCGTCTCCTGAAGTGGTTCCCACTATTAATAAACCCATCACCAATACCAAAATAGTGGTCTTACTCCACTTTTTGTTGTGCCTGACCCTAGACTGGGATGTAACAAAATTGGGGGCTCGTCCGGGATCTCCTCCTCTTATTTTCTTGCTTTGTGTGGTAATGGTTTTCTGGTGGGTTTTTGCTGTGGTGTGGTGGAGGACAGATTGCAAGGATGGCCGTTATATTTGAGTTGGAGAATTTTCACCTTGGAACAGTTTGAGCGCTGCCGCAAGGATGAGCTATTACTTTTTCAGGATTTCTGTGCCACGGAGTTCAACTAAGAAGGTCGTGAAGAGCACACTGTATCTCTAGCTGGTAAAGCAGCAGATCTTACCAGAAGGAGAGGAGATCTTGGGTGTTGCATCTCAGCCAGGGCCTTCTGAGGGATTGGTTATGTCAACGGCTGAAACCAAACCTGAGGAGCCAGCACGCATAGAACCCGACAATCCAGATCCATTACTGAAGGACCCCTTGGTTGCCTTGAAGCTAAAGGAGCTTGAATTGAGCAGGCAGCAGTCTCAACAGCAGCAGCTACATGTCTGAGCACTGGAGCTTGAGACACAAAGGGATACCCGGTTGAAGGAGTCGGAGCTCAGAAGCAAGTCTGATCCAGATCGTCCTCTTCCTGCCAGTTTTCCTGCGCCTACTCCTCTTATGCCTACTCCACATGGGCCTGTCGGGGCATCGTCTCCTGTGCCTCAGAGATCATCATTCGTAAGTTTCCCTGATTTTGATATTAGCAGACATATTGCCTTGGTTCTTATGTTCAGGGAAAGTGAAGTGGACACCTACTTTCCTGTGTTCGAGTGCATTGCTCTCACGTTACAGTGGCCGAAGAATATCTGGACCTTACTATTGCAATGCAAGTTTGTTGGGAAAGCACAAGAAGTGTGTTCTGCCCTATCATTGGAGCAGAGTTTGGACTATGAAGCTGTTAAGGTTGCTGTGTTGCGGGCCTATGAACTTGTCCCTGAGGCCTACCGGCAAAAGTTCCGGAAACATAGTAAAACCTCCGGCCAAACTTTTGTTGAATTTGCTCAAGAGAAGACTGCTTTCTTTGATAAGTGTGCTTCAACTAAAGTCTCCATGTTTGAGCACCTAAAGGAATTGATCTTGTTAGAAGAATTTAAGAACTGCCTCCCTGACAAGATTGTTGTTTATTTGAATGAACTAAAAGTCTCTGCACTCTCTGATGCTGCTGTTTTAGCAGATGAATTTGTGCTCACCCACAAAAGCATCTTTTCTACTCTGCGCCAGGATGCCTGCCCATGAACGTGAATCCAGGGCTCCTGAGAACCCACTCATCCGAGTCTCGTGAATGTTTTTACTGCCATGAAAAGGGGCATCTAATTGCCTTCTGTCCTGCACTGAGGCGTAAAACCCAGCAGAGAGCACCAACCCCACTAATACAGTGCCGAGGTATAGTAGCCCCACACACTTGCTCTCTTCTGTGGACCATTTGTTTTGGAAGGCAAGGTCTCCTTGTCTGACACTGACTCGGAGCAGAAGTACGTGCGTGTCCTGAGGGACACTGGAACTGCACAGTCCTTCATTTTGTAGAGTGTCCTACCATTTTCTAATCACTCTAGTTGTGGTTCTGATGTCCTGATTCAGGGCATCGAACTTGGTATTGTCAAGGTTCCCCTGCATACTGTGTACCTGCGGTCTGACCTTGTCTCTGGGTTTGTCAAAGTCGCACTCCGGCCTCAGTTACCAGTGGCAGGGGTTTCTTTTATTCTTGGGAATGAATGCTGGGGGAAAAGTTACCCCGTTGCCGGAAGTAACTGATGTGCCTGACTTGAGTGATGATGATGTGGTATTGCAAGAGTTTCCTGCTGTATTTAGGGCATGTGTTGTGACACGAGCGCAAACTCGAAAAATGGAGAATATGGTAGATCTTTCTGGCTCCTTTATGTGTGCTGATAACCCTGTAGTTGGGTACACTGCTCTTTCCCCTACTGGTGATATTAAGGATGACTCTTGTGTAGGGGTGGATCTCAGTATGTTCTCCTTGGAATGGGCACAACTAGCTTTTGCCCAGAAATACAACGTTTCTTTATCACGCTGCATCTCTTCTGCTGTAGATCCATCAGAGCTGCCACAGCATCCGGTAGCTTATTTCTTTGATGGTGATGTACTTATGCGCAAATGGACACCAGCTAACTCTGAGCATGAGTGGAGTTCAGTGTTTCAAGTTGTTGTTCCTAAACCCCTGCAGCAGCATGTGTTGAATATAGCTCATGACCATAGCATGTCTGGTCATCTTGGTGTAAGAAAAACATACAATCTTCTGTTAAGACACTTCTTTTGGCCCTCCATGAAACGTGATGTATCTCAATACTGTCGTTCTTGCCATGCTTGTCAAATTGCTGGGAAGCCTAATCAGGTTATTCCCCCTGCACCTCTGACGCCTGTACTGGTTATGGGTGAGCCTTTCAAGAGAATTCTAATTGATTGTGTTGGTCCATTGCCCAAAACAAAGTCTGGGTTTCAATACCTCTTGACTTTGATGTGTGCATCCACCAGATACCCTGAAGCTATTCCGTTACGCTCTCTCAAGGCTCCAGCTATAGTGAAAGCCCTTATCAAATTCTGTACTACATTTGGTTTACCAAAATACATACAGTCAGATCAAGGTTCAAACTTCATGTCTAGGATTTTTAGCAAAGTGATAAAGCAATTGAGTATCCAACATCAAGTTTCTAGTGCATACCATCCAGAATCACAGGGGGCTTTAGAGAGATTTCATCAAACATTAAAATCCATGCTTAGAACATATTGTTTAGCCCAGGGCAAAGATTGGGATGAGAGTATCCCCCTCGTACTATTCGCCATCCATGATACTGTTCAAGAATCCCTTGGATTTAGTCCCGCTGAGTTAGTATTTGGACATCCTGTCCGTGGTCCTTTAAAGGTACTACAAGAACAGTTTCTGTTCTCAGATCATTCCCAGACTTCTTCAACAGATGTTCTGGATTATGTCAGTCCCGTATGAAGTCTCGTTTTGACCAGAAGTCAGTACAACGTGCATTTAAACCGGGAGATCAGGTTCTTGTTTTATTGCCTCTACCTGGCTCAGCTCTACAGGCTAAGTTCTCGAGTCCTTATGCCATTGATTCAAAGTTGAGTGAAACGGATTATGTTGTGAAGACCCCTGATAGAAGAAGAAAGTCTTGTGTGTGCCATATAAATATGCTTAAGCTATATGTGTCGCGTTCCAAAGCTGAAACCTGCCCCACCACCCCATAAGCCTCTCCAGTAACTACTGCTTCTGTAAGTCTGTCCCCAAATATAAATTATTCCCCTAAAATTGATGGACTTTGGTTAGGAAATGCCTCTCTTCCATGTGCTCGCCTGCCCAACTCAGACACCCTCTTGGTTCTCCCTTCTAAACTCTCTTACTTGTCAGACTCTGCTCAAAATAGTATTATACAACTTATCGAAAAGTATTCATTACTTTTCTCTGATACTCCCTCCAGGACTACCGTCCTTAAGCATGATATAGATGTTGGTGATGATGTTCCTGTGAAGCAGAATTCCTATCGAGTTAATCCGACTAAACGTACCATCATGAGTATGGAAACCGAGTATCTTGTTCACCATGGTCTTGCTGCCCCTAGTTGTAGTCCTTGGAGTTCTCCCTGTTTGCTGGT
>JAODUD010010124.1:0-11860 GCA_026784285.1 Stomatorhinus walkeri
TCTGTAGTCTAGGTGTGTAGTAGGCTCTGTTGTCTAGTCATCTAGGTTTGTGCAAGTATGCTGCATGAAGTTTGCACGACAACAAAATCACCCAACGACGCATTTCTTAAAATGTGTCCCCATCATTAAGCAATGCATGACTGAAAAGAGGGTGTTTTAACTGTGAGAATATCCCCTCTTAGAGTAACAATAATCTCGCTAATGTCAATAATTATTTTTATTCAGATATTTGGAGGTTGGACTAAAAATGTGACACACTATTATTATTACAGGACACTCTCTGAACTGCCAGTTTACTGTATTGTTTCATGGTTTTGGAATATTTATCATATATCACAACTGTCAAACATGAAGAATATATGAGTAATAAAGGGAGGATTTGGTTGCAGAAGCACAAGGTTTAAGTTGTAGTCCTGGAGTGATGATCTGAGACACAGGTACTATGTTGTGGAACAGGTAATATGAAGAAAAACCAAATGCACAGTCCAAATAATTAACCAAAAATCCATAGTCAAACACAGGCAGGAGGCTGTAGTTCTGCTCTGAGCTAAACAGGGAAAGTTACCAAATAAAATATGCAAAACCGAGAACAAGAAGATCAAGGTGATCAGGGTGCAAGTTACCCACACAAACAGGGTAGAGAAGAAATGAATGCTCAGGATGGTGGAGACATGCAATACCTTGCAAAGAAATGAGTAAAAACAAGGTCCTAAAATACCCCACCAGTAAACCAGTTCATGAGCCGCAAGCGCAGCAAAACTCTGGAGGCGGAGTGTGGAAAAGCAGAGGTTTGGCTGGATGTACACCTGCTCATAAAAGGGCTTATTTGGTCCACTGTCCTTCTAGAAAATTAGGTATACCTATATAGTGAAGACCAAAATGTGCCTCCATTTGTTTATGACAGATACACATTTACTGTAGGTACAGATGAATTTAATTGATTTTGTGGAGAATGATGCATGTATTCATTTATATGTGCATTATAACAAATTATAAACGATGATCTTCCATAGCACAATTTCCATATTGAAAAAGATGTTGGTAAGCATATTGTTGAACAGGCATATGTACTTTACATAAATGTAAATGATGCATATTTAAGGTCAGATTTATTGCATCCAGAAGAAATAATTGTCATACTGCGAATAATGTAAGAGAGCCTTAAGGGGTTTGTGATTAGCCGGCTTATTTAGCAGAATGCCCTGTGAGTTTCCTCTGCATAAATGTCACCCTCCTGTGCCTGTTATTCCCCAGTCTTGCTTATTCATGCCTTTGGGGTGTTATTTGATGTGTTAGGTCAAGTCAGCCAGAGTGAAGTTCTCATTCATCAATGACCAATCAGGGTCATTTGGCCAGAAGGGAGTGTGGCACGACGTGGGTGAAATTATATGTTGCTTGCTAAACATTATCTAATATAGTTAAAAAATAATGGTAATGGTGTTATGCGATTCCTAAACAGCTGTGGATGTAATTGAAGCATGGATTAAATTCATTTATATTAAAAATCTATATACTGCACACTGCCCAGGTAGAGTTTCAAGGTCAACAGCAAACACAACAGCTTGTGTTGCATTGTAAAGCTCAAAGACAGAAATGGTGATCAAACAGGATGGAAAAAATACATTGTGCCATAGTGACAACATAGGAATCAGAATCTTTAGAGAGGAATGTTGTGTAATTTCTCCATGAGAGATTGCTTCAGTGGTGATTTACTGAGCGAGAAAAGTCTGGTGAAACGGCTCTGCAGAAGAGACATCCCAGCAATTCTGCAAGGGATTCACATACAGCGATCAAAGCATTCAGAGAGACCGGGCAACCTTCTGTTTTTGCTTCTTAAGCAGCCCAGTGACAACATGCACTTTTAGGATCAAGGATCCTTACCCGAGAATTTCTCATCAGGGGCGAAATGCTGCATAATGATATGCAAATGATCAGTTATCATGCGCCTGCAACACGCTGCATGCAGCCCTGAGCTGAAATGAGCCCAGCCGTGGCTGTATATGGAAAAATGGATTTCACATCATTATGAAACGGCCTCAGTACACCTGCACACATCCCTCTTTGCATGCACAGGGTAAGATGATGTGTCAGATTGCACCACATTCTTTCTCTCTCACATCCCAAGCTACAGATTCATGGCAATAAAAGTGCACAGTCCCTATTGCTGTCCTGTTAGAGGTTAATGTGCTGCCTCTTAAATATTCTCCCAGTGAATATTGAAATTGGTCGTTTTTTCTTCTTTTCCCATCTTGACAAAGCCTGTGCCAAAGATTTTTATAACCATTGTGACTAAATGCCCATTAAATGTGCAGTAACAATGACACACTGCTCAGAATTATTGAAGCCTTATTACGTGTCATCTCTGTCCTATTTTTTAGAGTTAAGATATTGACATCAGGATTCCTACATCATAGTAGAAATGTGCTTACACTCTTGCCGAAACACAGTTCTAAGTATAAACCACGCAGCTAAAGGTTGATCTGACATTGACAACAAATGTTAAGGAAAGTACTTTCTTGACTATCCACTTTAATAACCAAAATCTACAGATCATTGGTGAATGCAAGAAGTAGTTTTCTGGCTCAATATCTAAGTGCCCAATTATATTAATATCAAAATCTCGCATGTGTTCGCAAAAAAAATATTTTAATTTAATAAACGTTATAAAGCCAGTCAAGCTGAAAAATGACCATATGGTAAAAATATTTGATCGCACATCAGTCTAGAGAATGAAACAAAAGTAAAAAGAGTCTATCCAGGTAATTCCGAATGTGTCCGAATGTGAACTTATGGAATAAAAGACAAAAAAATAATAGATTCATAAAAGGGAGGTCATGCCCTTAACATAGATTTCCCTTATGATAATGAATTTCTGTTCTTATTCCAGTGAGTAACAGGAGTACATACTAGGTACCTAACTGATCATAGTTTGCCAGCAAGGCTTTGAATTTCAATTGGTAGGAATCAACACATAAACCTAAAATAATACTATGTAGATTCTGCTGCATGTCGTCCAAGAAGCTTTTTAAGAGATCTTTATATACTTACCAGTGATTTTGTCTGCTTATGTAGTTATGTTTTAACGAACACTGTAGCATTTTTTAAATTGAATTAGAATTTTTGAAATCCTTGCATAAAATATAAATAGTATTTATAACATTGGTAGAACTACAAAATACAGTAGCGAGATGTATATATGGTATATAAACATCTCATTTAAGTACTATTTCATTGTAGTGTACAAAGGTGTGCCGTAGATAAAGTAGTGTGTTAATGGATACGGTATACGAGTATGTTGTAACATCCACTATTTGCCTTTTTGTTTGTTTTTACAGGTGATAAAGTCTGACACGTTCAAGCACCTGCGGCATCTAGAGATTCTGCAGCTCTCTAAAAACCAGATACGTCAAATTGAGGTAGGGGCCTTCAATGGCCTCCCTAACCTCAACACTCTTGAGCTGTTTGACAACCGTCTCACGCTAGTCCCCTCCCAGGCATTTGAGTACCTCAGCAAGCTGAGGGAACTGTGGCTGCGGAATAATCCCATTGAGACCCTGCCTGCGTATGCGTTCCACCGCGTGCCCTCCTTGAGGCGGCTGGACTTAGGGGAACTGAAAAAGTTGGACTACATCTCCGAAGCTGCCTTTGAGGGACTCATCAACCTGCGTTACCTGAATCTAGGCATGTGTGGACTTAAGGACATACCTAACCTCACACCATTGGAGCGCCTTGAGGAGCTGGAGCTTTCGGGGAACCGGCTGGAAATCATCCGGCCAGGTTCCTTCCAAGGGCTCGTGTCACTGCGCAAGCTTTGGCTCATGCACTCTCAAGTGTCGGTCATCGAGCGGAATGCCTTTGACGACCTCAAAAACCTCGAAGAGTTGAATCTTTCTCACAATTCTCTTCACTCTCTTCCCCATGACCTCTTCACCCCACTTCACCAACTAGAACGGGTGCATCTTAATCACAACCCCTGGGTGTGCAACTGTGACGTTCTGTGGTTGAGCTGGTGGTTGAAGGAGACGGTACCCAGCAACACTACCTGTTGTGCCCGCTGTCATGCTCCACCAGGGCTAAAGGGCAGGTATATTGGGGAGCTAGACCAAAGCCACTTCACCTGCTACGCCCCTGTAATTGTTGAGCCCCCGACAGACCTGAATGTCACTGAGGGGATGGCAGCAGAGTTGAAGTGCAGAACAGGTACATCCATGACCTCAGTCAACTGGCTTACCCCCAACGGTACCCTCATGACCCATGGGTCTTACAGGGTTCGAATCTCAGTGCTGCATGATGGCACATTGAATTTCACCAACGTCACAGTCCAAGATACAGGGCAATACACTTGCATGGTGACCAACTCTGCAGGCAACACCACAGCAACAGCGGTGCTAAACGTGTCCGCCTCAGACGCCAGCAACAGTTACAGTTATTTCACCACTGTCACAGTGGAAACGACGGAGACCAGTCAAGAGGAACATTCCGCCCGCCAGTACATCAACGAAACCTTTGTTGGAATTCCTGGTCCCACAATGCCAGGGGAAGTTTGGGGTATGACCACAACCCTATCCACCACCTCTTCTGTTTCGTCACCCTCAAGGTCCTCATCCCAAGCCACCGTGTCACCCGAAAAGGCTTTTACAGTGCCAATAACTGATGTCACTAATATATCTGGTCTGGATGATGTGATGAAGACCACAAAAATCATCATCGGCTGTTTTGTTGCCATCACATTCATGGCAGCGGTCATGTTGGTTGTCTTCTACAAGCTGAGAAAGCAGCACCAGCTTCACAAACACCACGGGCCGGCACGGGCCATTGAGATTATCAATGTCGAGGATGAAATTGCAACCGGAGGAGGAAACGGAGTTGGTGGTGGCAGTGGGATTTCTGGGGGCTCTACTGTACATGGAGGTGGCGGAAGCAGTGGAGGAGGGCAGAGTTTAAGATTGCACCATCCAGAAATTGTCAACCTTCCCAATTTAGTGAGAGCAGAGCATCTTAACCATTACTACAAGGCACATCATTTTAACAATAATGTCATGGGAATGGGAATTGGGACAGGGACTGGTGGCGGAGTTTCTGGGCCTGGGGGAATTCTCAACAATAATAACAATCCTCCGTCTCTTTCTTTGCCTTCTCAGACCCCAATTTCCTGTACACAAGTCCCGATCTCCTCAGCTAATTTGCAGACCACATCTGGGAGCAACATTAACCCTAATTCAAACACCATGTCATCCCCCCTCCCTCTGCCCCTCTCCCTTCCACCTTTGAGTTTACACGCATCTCTAAAGGGTTTAATGGGTCAGAGCCAAAACCCACAAATTGAACCACTTCTGTTTAAGAATAGCTCCAAGGAAAATGTACAAGAGACTCAAATATGAGTAGTATGTGCAGAAAGCGAGAAAGGATTTTAAGGGCCGTGTTTGTTTTAAACCCTAGGTTGCATTCTGAAAATCAGAAAGCACACACAAATGATTAGACAACATTGTCCATTACATTTAATTACATGATACTAAGAATAAGACAGTTGTCAAGGAAAAAAAAAGTACAAAGGGGAGTGAACAAAGGGATGCAGACATTAAGTGGACAGTTCCATACACATTAAACTGTACCAAGCCAAGAATTATCACAGATACACTTAATGTATTAAGTGTTTCTGTTTTGATTAATGGCAATGGAAATGAAGTGAAGTATGTAATGGAAACTGCTACAGCAAAATCTGTGCCAAAGCAAAACCTTCCTCTCATCAATTTTGTATGGATATCCAAACAAACAGATTATAGATATTGATATTAAGTTTACTCCACTGTGTTTTTGCCGCAGTTAAGATGTGCAGAGTACACAACAGTAGTACCAATACAGTATTTATTTTCTTAACTGATGCAGGGGCAAATAAGAATTTACAAAGCAATTGAAGGTTACTTTTCTCAAGTGTGTAATAGCAGGCCCTCTCCTGGGATTTACACAGTGTAGGTTTTGAGGTTACATTTGTTGTAGGATCCCAGCATCTTAAAGGCTATACAAACTGCGGGCCAGCATCATTAAGAGCCATGGTTTGGCACTGCTCTACAGTGCAGGTATTGTATAATCTAGAAACCTTATTGTACAGTGCAAATAAAAACTGTGCAGTGAGACTATAGATATCTTTCATATTTTTCGAGGGAAGATTTGCTTCAAGTGTAACATCTCCCTTTTTTTTCCTGAAGGACAGATGGAAAAAATAAGCAAAACAGTAGAGGATCTTATGAAAATACATAAGATGTATAATATATTTTATTTGTAGGAAGAATTTGATAATACAGTGCAATCACTGAAGGATGTTAGATACACTATGTTTAGTTAATATTCTCATGGTTATGGATGGACAGAAACTGAATTTTGACAAATTTCTCTTCATTGCTGTTGTTGGAACAACAGATGAGAGATGGGGAAGTTGACTGGACCATGGGGTGCAAATGAATCATATATAGGAAGAAGAAAACATATTCAAGTTATGTTGACTTTAATGCAGGGCATTTGTTAACAGTGGTCAGTCATTACCCAGTTCCCTAACATAACAGCCAACAGTATTTATATTTGGGGCCATTGCATTGGAGTTGGCAGTGTGAACATGCTGCTTAATTGTTCTCCTCTGAATTCTACGAGTTTTAAAGTAGCCAACTACCGATATACAATTTGTGCATTTGTAATAATAATAATAATAATAATAATAATAATTGTCATCATCATGGGCAATCTTCGTGACATACAGTACTAATATGTTTGACTTGCCACTCCCTTGAGCTTGTATATGTATGTCATTACAAGCTATCCATTGTGGACCTGCTGGAGCTCATATTTTACAATTGATTTAAATAATTACACTTGCATTCTCAAGGATTTTGTGCCAAATAACTAACCACAGCAATTCTGTGAGAATCGCAGATAAACTTACATGAAGTGCAGTAAGTATATTTAAATCATCCTATGCATCAACAGCTTGATAGTAACGACACAGTTGCTTTCATGTCACCAGTATCCATTAGATGGTCCATGGGTTTTGTTTTATTTTTTTTAATAAAACATTCTGTGTTAACCATCCAACTAACATATATTTTTAAAAGCAAAAAATTATATTTGTACCTTAAATGATTGGTCTGTACATTTTCTCAGATCATAAAAGTCTGATGTTAGGTTCACATTTGCATTTTATTTCAAACAATGATGCAAATATTATTTTTTTTTGCTTCATGTACTTATATTGTGCAATATGCTTATGTATTGTCTATGTTGCAATTATGATTGTATATTAATATGTTTAGCTTTGGTTATGAATTATAATATCCACAGCAGTTCTGTGCATTATTTTCCATCTGATAGACACTTTGAGCCTCTACTTGAGCCGGTTATAAGGGCTACCTCTCTCACCACCTATTCCATGAAAAACTTTGTTTGATTAATATATCCACTAATTAGCTAACCATTATGAAATTCAGGAGATATACTTCATTTTGTGAAAACCTGTTTTCATATTAATTCTCTATTGATTCTTTAGTATTTTGATTCTGTCTGCAACAAATTACAAAGAACAGTGATTCAATACTGCATATACGTACAGCAGGCCTATTTCCCCCGAAAGCCTTTTGTGAACTTTGTTTAGTTGCTGGAACTCTTATATACCATCAACATCATCACTGATCCACACATTACACATGCAGACTGAAAGCAGTCTGCATTATTATTATTATTATTATTATTATTATTATTAAAATGCCCTAAACTAACTTTTGTAGTTGAATAAGGTGGAAATGTGTGTTTAAATGAATATTACGACAAAACACAGCAGAAATGGCATAACATCTGATGTGTCATATATGTCAACAACAGAAAAGTGAAAAAAACAAGATTGACAGAAGCTACAATGAAAGCAAGAAGAATCATCAAACGGAGGAAAAGGTCCTTGTATTGACAGGAAGGAAATGGAGCGTGCTATCAAAACGGACACCCCTCCTTGTGCGTCCCTCCCCTGTTTTGTACGACACAGAACTCAGCCTGTCAAGACACTTTTCCTGCTTGTTTAAAACAAAATAAACTTCATGGATTATAGTGGATTATGACAAAACTTTAATGCCACGTTAGTATGAAAGACGCCGTGAACAGAAAAAGGGGGACAGCTTTTTCACATTTTAAAAGGTAAGCGAATCCATTTAATAGAAGAGACAGAGACTGGATTAAAATGATGTTTGTTGAGTTTTTTAATGAAAAAGGACAAATAAATGAAAAATCTAGAAAGTTATAGATAAAATAAGTGTTTCTTTGTGTTTATTCAGTTTTATTTTTTCCTTTTTTAAAATCAAGTGTTGTTATCTCAATTGTAATATTGTTAATGTTATTATTATAATTATGGTTATTGTTACAAAAATGTTCTGTTAGCAGAAGTCACGTCAAAATTAAAAACTTGGCACATAAAATGGTGAGCGTACTCTAAAACAAGTGGCAATTAGATTTTTTTTTTCTTTTTCTGAATTAATGTTGAGCTTGACACTGTGTACTGTGTGTATGTGTGGATATGCGTGTGTGTCCAATGACCAAACACAATCCTACAAAGATCATGACATTCAATCAAGCTACAATTGTCTTCCACTTCCAATCGTCTCATTTCTTAATGTTACAGCTCTGTTCCTTAAGTGGCACCACAATGTCAACATCATTGCCCTGTTTCCATGGAAATATCTTGCCCAAATATTTCAACATCTAGCACTGAATGATCCAGTGTCAACTGAAGAAAATCCAGTCTAGCTCCTTCCAAAAAGCACAATTAATTTATGTCAATACAAATATACAACATACTGTAAAATGAAAAAGAAACCTTGGTCTTTAGTCAAACATATGTGTTGGCTTTATTCTGTCTGTTTTAAACAAGCCTAATACTTAATACATAATTAATGTTACTGTGCAAATGGCTTGTTTTTTGTGAGTAGTTGAGGGAAGTGACAGACAATCAAAACAATCAAATAATCAGATAGTTTAGCGAACTTCTTGCTCAACAACCTCAAGAACTTAGCAACAACTGTTTATTGTCGCTACTATAATTTGAATTATTTTTAAATATAGATCTGTAGATGATATGCTAGTTCTGTGCCAGTTATTTCTTGTTAAAATAAAAATAAAGAAATCATTTTTAGTTTCACCTATCACCCATTTGAGCTCAGAATGTACTCTTAGGCAAATTCTTTCAACATAATATATTTGCCTCAGCTTAAACATCTTCTTTTGGGTATTCCTATATTGCCTTTTAATGTTTAATGGAAGAACCAGCTATTACAAATTAATTTAATTACCAGGGTGATTAGAGATTACAAAAGTGGAAACATGCATTTTTGCTTAAGATTTGGTAAATTATTTATTTCTAAAAAATGTGTCATATTGTAATAATTATATGGGGATATAAGTGCAGGAGCAACAGCTTTAGTTCCAGAATCTTACAAACAAAAGCAAATGAAATCTGATCATTTCCCAAATCTGTAGTCCAAGCAAAGCCAGACAGTCACAAAATAATTCCAAACCACAAGATGAACAGCAAGAAGATCAGGAGGGCAAGAGGGAGTCAAAGTCAAACACCAGAAAACAAAGCAGACACTCAGAATGGCAGGACACTCGATTCTTTGGAAGGTATTAAACTCAGGCCTTTTAATCCATTCCAATTAACCAGGTTGGTGAGCTTCAGGTGAGCCTGGTATTCAGGTAAGGCAGAGCTGCAACCAACTAGGTGTGGCCAGATGGACGTTCTGCTGGGTGCGCGCAAGTTACAGTTTGTCTTTTGCCAATAGCTGCTCCTGCACTGTAGCATGTTCCTAAGCATTGTAGTTATTTTAAAAATCCACACATCTTTGTCACCTCAGGCTGAGTACCTCACTTAAAGTAAAATTAGAATTAGAATAAAATCGCATATTTCTGATTTGGTTATCAGTAGAGAGAGATTTAAGTGCATAACTGATGTTCTCTTGATCTACTGATTCCTCCTGAATCTATGAGCGTTTGAGGCATATCCTCCTTTGCTCAGTGTTGTGTTAACTTAACTTGTTGTTAAATCCTTACAAATAATAAATCATCAATGGTAAATTATTCTGTAATCTCCTCCAGGTAAATAACGGAATGAATAACATATCTGCAGATCAGTTACATGAAGAAGTGGGTAAATGCATAGCAAGTTAACCAAAGATATATTCTTAGAATGATGAACAAATCACATTTTCCCCACTGTTTGCCATTATGCAATGAACCCAAGTTCAAATGTGATAAAGAACTACAAACACTTGAGGACATTGGTTGTGGTCATTTATGTTTTTCACAGGTCTGGGAAATTGTGCTGCAAGGAGATAACTATATACAATACAATTATCTATCTTGTTATATTATTCCTTTGTTTTTCCATATTCTATAAATATTCAAATATCTGTCAAAAATTTGAGTTCTTGGTATCATCATTACACTGTTGCAGAAATCCTCCAAACTGGCTTTCCATGCATGTGACATCAACTATTAGGAATAATGAATTATATTAAGAATATTCAGCCAAACATAATCCTTAACAATGAACAAATATGGAAAACACTAGGTAGTTCTTGTTTCAACATTGAACATATATTTAAAAAAAACCCTCTTTGCTGAAATGAAAGCACAGAATTGCTAAATATGAAGAAAATGGATCTACCATTACAGTAATTACCTGTATGAGGTAACTGGAAAATTAACAAATGCAGTAAAATCTAAAGTTGAGGGCCGAACTGCATTATAACTTCATTAATTAAAAAAATACACTGCCAACATGGCAAAACAGTAATAAGATACATTAGCCCATGTTTTATCTTTAAATATAATGATATGTTTCAGCAATTTTACATTTGCTACATTGTATAAGATGTGGGGTGACCATTGATATATGATACACTCTGTCCCTTAAGTGCTTCATTCCTTGAGACTCCTCAGCCTCTTTCATGTATTGCTCTTCACTTACTGTCACACTCTTCTTGCCATTAGCACCCTGTTCACCTAGTTAACAGGGTGCACAATGGTGATGTCTGTTCAGACTCTAACAGGGTGCATGCTCCATTTGACGCCTGCTTTGTGGCCTCTGCCAAGACGAGAATGGCCCCAGCACAGAGTATCTCACAGTCTGCAAACGTTAGATAGTAGAACTTTAGATGAAGAAAGGATCCGGGAAGCTTAATCAGCCCCCCGTGTATATAACAGTTCTGTGACCAGGCACAGCCCCACTGCCTGTGGAATCTACTTGCATTTGTTTCTGGGCATTTTAAAATTAATTGCTAATAGCAAATTTTGACTCCTAATCTTCATTCATTTTTTTGCCCCTCCTCTGTATTTGGTAATGTACATATGCTAAAAATGTATATTATTTGAATGGAATTAATTAATAAGTAACTGATTCGCAGAGGGGAAGAAGGGGGTAGAACTGAGATAAAATAATTCTTTTTTTTTCATTTCATACTGAAGAGAAACATTTTGATTTATATTTTTAGAATAAAGACTATATTTGTATATTAAAGTAGCCCAATATATATAGAGAGTATATGTATAAATCATCTATCTAGAGAGAAATGTAAGTATATTGTTATATAGCACTTTTGTTGAGTTTTAGCCAGTATAAGATGCATTTACATTTCTCTACACATACATGATTATATTGTTTCAGTATCTATTCAGCTCATTTCAACGGCCTTCTTTCTAAAATGTATTCCAGTATTAGGTATATAATCTATGTATTTTCCCCCAGCTTAAGTTTGAAGCAGTGTTGGGCATTTCAGGTCCAGAAGCTACAAATCCAGACCATGGTTTTGATTCTACCAACCAGCTGAGTATG
>JAODUD010010126.1:0-11846 GCA_026784285.1 Stomatorhinus walkeri
TATAGGTCTCCTGGCCGCTTTCGTCTTGCCTTTTCACCGGTTCTCTGTAACGTCACTGCTGTCCCACATTTTCTCCACTTCTTGATGACCATCTTCACTGTGTTCTATGGTATATCTAGTACTGTGGATTTTTTTTGTACCCTTTCAGCAATGAGGTCTCCTTTATGCTTTGGGACCTTCTAATGAATGTCCAGGGACGAGTGTAAGCGGTACTAGAGCAGGAGATTCACAGTGTCTTCCAAACCAAGCGAGAACTAATAAGACAGCTATTCAGGAACCCGGAGTGGTGAAGCTGGTAGAGGGTTTCCTGGAAAAAGTCATGACTTATTTCTGGCATATAATTCCACTCATGATTTGGTTAGTCATTAATATCCAGCATTGCCATTTAGGTCTTGTGGTCAATTACTGTTGAAGTTCATTGATTAAACCTGACTGACTGAACTCTTCTCTTCATTCAACTGAAGATTGAAATTCCTTGGATTTCCCAAAGAAATATTTCCGTTTCGCCCTAAGAAAAAACATGGGCTTTGACTTATAAATAAACCAAATTCCTTGTTAGAAATTAAATCAATTTTTATTGAAGATATTAAAATATGGAATGTGGAATATTGATTTTTTTTATAACTCTGAGATATCTCTGTTTTTAGATCCAAAAATAGGACCCTATCTGTTTGTGTTTGACATTCTTTCAATATTTTCATCTATTCGCAATTGTTTTGTACTCATGTCACGAATACCTCCCTGTTTCTGTTGCTGTGCATTCTGGGTAATCCACAGCTGTGTGTTGGGATAATATCTAACTATGTCAATTGTTCTCTTAGTCTTGGGTTTAAAAGAAGAGGAAAACCAGTATGTAGCCTATGGATTGTGCTTTTGGGGGAAGTCTTTTGAAAGGCTCAGTAGGTAATGCTGTTGACCCCTACCTCTGTAGTGTGTGTCTCTGTCTGTCTGTCTGTCTGTCTGTCTGTGAGCAGGGCTGTTCTGGCCATCTGACATACTGGGCATTTCCCAGCTGGGCCAATGGGGTTGTGGGCTGGCAAAATTTGGCAACTTTTATTGTAAGTATGTAGGTATGGCTGGCCTGTATGGGCAACAATCCAGGACACATTCTTACAATACAGGCAGTATCCAAGTTATGAAAGAAATCCATCCCCTAAGTCTGTTAAATTTGAAGGTAAGTAAAAATAATAATACAGTACATAATAATAATGATAATAATAATAATAACAGGCACTGAATAGACAAGAAGAGAGGTCATGTTGCAATATACGTAAAAGAAAACTTGCAGGCAAGGGAGCTCACTGATAAAAATTAAAGTACAGGAGCTGTATGGATAACATTTGATGCTAAAAACTAAAATGGCGCAATTGTCTGGGTTTGTTATAGAGCATCTATTGTCTGCAGAGGAAAACAGAATGTTATATGATAATATCAGGATTATGAGTGATAAAGATGATGTGGTGGTTATGGGTGATTTTAATTTACCTTGGATACAGTGGGACACAGTTTCTGGCTCTTCTGTAAATGAACTTTTAAAAGCACATTATTGCAAATGCAAGGGCACTTCAAAGCTGTTTCCAGCAAAACTAAATCTAGGAAACTGCAACTAAGGTGGTTTGTTACTGAAATTAAGAATAAAGTCAGGAGGAAAGGGGCTTCTGTTCCTCAAATGGAAAATAACTAATGATGTTGGAATAAAGTAGGAGTACCAAGGTCTACAGGTTGAGACCCACTAAGAGGAATGTCAAAATGAAGATTGCATTGGAGGCTAAGGATGACATTAAAATTTTCTTCCAATATTTTAACTCCAAAAGAACTATAAAAGCTGAAATCACTCATCTGCAGGATAGTAAGGGCCTTATAATTGAAAATTAAATTGGTATAGTTAATGAGTTTAATGCTTGTCTTGCACAGGTATTCACTGTAGAGGGCATGAGTAACATTCCACTGTTTTATTATTATTATTATTATTATTATTATTATTATTATTATTATTATTATTATTATTATTATTGTTGTTGTTATGCAATAATAATAAGAGTGACTACATCTGGCACTGTGCTGCACCTCGAGCCAACAAACTGCTGAATCCATGCAAGGTAATGCCTGTATTGTTACGAACTATTGTATTCAACCCAAATTTTCATTATAATACACTCTTTGGCAGTTGGTTTGTAAGTACAAGTTCCCCGTAAGTCGGATGTTCTTAACCCAGGGGCTGCAGCGGGCTGCCTGTACAAGTGAAAAAAAAAATAAACTCTTGATAGTACTGTTGACACTTTGAATATAATTAATTAAATCAAATCACCTTTCAATCTTGATCACTAGATTTGTGATGAAAGCTTTTACATTTAAATGAAGTCTGTTTACGCATTATAACTTACATATTGTCATTAATTTGATAATTTCGTAATAATTTCTTACTGGCATGTATTATTGGTGAAAGCAATGGTCAGTGCTGTTTGCAGACATTCTTCTTGAAATCTTTAAAATCCATTAATCATTGATAGTTTCCGGAAGCAGCTGAGAGTGTGTTTCTGATAAGATCAGACGGCTGCATTTAATCACAGCTTTTCGACAGAGGCCTGAAAGGCTGGGGTCTAATTAGCCATAACAATTATCATGACCTCATCACTGGGAGGGGGGGGGGGTGTGCTTGGAAACCTTCACCTTATCTCGCAGGCGAGTCTCGTACCTCCCTCCTGGCTCTACACCACCCAAAATCGAGCAGCTGATATTCCCCCATGGTTTGGGAGATTGACTCAGCAACCAGACTCCTCAGGTATGACCTGGACTCTGGGTGGTGTGGTTCTGACTCAGCAACCAGACTCCTCAGTGGATCTGACTCAGCAACCAAACTCCCAGGTACGACATGGACTTTGGGTGGTGTGGTTCTGACTCTGCAGCCAGACTCCTCATGTATGACCTGGACTCTGGGCGGTGTGGTTCTGACTCAGCAACCAGACTCCTCAGGTACGACCTGGACTCTGGGCGGTGTGGTTCTGACACAGCAACCAGACTCCTCAGATACTAACTGGACTCTGGGCGGTGTGGTTCTGACTCTGCAGCCAGACTCGCAGGTACGACCTGGACTCTGGGTGGTGTGGTTCTGACTCTGCAGCCAGACTCCTCGGGTATGACCTGGACTCTGGGCAGTGTGGTTATGACTCTGCAGCCAGACTCCCGTTATGACCAGGACTCTGGGTGGTGTGGTTCTGACTCAGCAGCCAGACTCGCAGGTACGACCTGCACTCTGGGTGGTGTGGTTCTGATTCTGCAGCCAGACTCCCGTTATGACCTGGACTCTGGGTGGTGTGGTTCTGACTCTGCAGCCAGACTCCCAGGTACGACTCTTTTCTGCTGTATGGACTCATCATCACTGAAGCTTAACCAGGTTAAGCATCAAGACGTCCTGAACGTTTGGTCCTACATTTAAAATGATTCAGTCTGAACTAGTATTTAATACCCATCATAAAATAAGGTTAGATCGTAAATTAAGCTACTTTGAATAACCAGAGCAAAAATATACTGAAGAGCCTGGATTATATATTCCATGCAGGGCGTCACCTGCCTTGTGCATCTTTAAACCAGCAATAAATAGTGGCTTAAAATGACCATGAAATGACCAATGTATGAAAACAGACTTTCCTCTATAGCTCCATGATCAGGACTGTTCCCTCTCGTCTCCAGGAGTGGGGGGGTTCAAATTTTTCCTCTGCTCTGTGTGTGTGTCTGTGTGGAGATTCCTCCCACAACCCAAAACAATGCTGTTAGGGTATTTGGCATCTCTAGATTCCCCGCAATGTGTGTGTGTGTGTGTGTGTGTGTGTATACTGGTATCCGGTCCAGGGTGTATCCCTGCCTACTGTCCTATGCTGCGTGGCTGGATCAGAGGTGTGTGGATCTGTAGGTTATGACTCTGTGCCTATGATCAGGAGGTTGCTGGTTCAAACCCCTTAATCGGCAGAGTGATTTTACCATTGGTTCTCCATGGACATGCTGACCCTACAACCTCGATTGTACGTTACTTTAGAAATAAATCATCTGCTCAATAAAGGTTAGGCTACTGTGTTCAGTGTTAGTTTGCCTTTTATTTATTTTTGTCAAAGATGCGCTGACTCACTGGTTTGAGGAGTGGTAAACAGAATGGGATCGTGATTACCCCACCCCCCCCGCGGGCGAGAGGAGGACTGTCCGCTGAGCTCATGTTTGTTTCCTGTACGGCGTGCGCAATCTCGAGTGGAAAAAGCGTCAAGCCCCATCCTGTGCGTCCGACAAGGGAGTGTGAGTCAGTACTGCCCGTCCAAGGTGGTGGCGGCCATGGGGGTCGGACGAGGGCTTAATGATTATACCAGGCGGGCTTTCCTGCTTTGAAGGAAAGTGTCAAATGGGGGGGTGGACCTCCCCAAACAGTCACTGGTTTTACAGAAGTGCTACAGGTGACTAATTTGGATGCACCCCCTCCAACACAAAACCCAGCTCGAGTCATATTCCGTCCATCCCAGTGCCCCGGTGACGGGGACGGCTCGCTTCCTCTGCCCGCTGCGCCAGAAGCTTCCAGAAATTTCCGGGTGACTCTCGCACTAGCATGCTGTCTTGCACATTTGCACGTTTTTCGGAGGCTTCCCCTGGTGTCTGTTTCATCCGTCTTCCATCCGGACACACAGAGACGCATTCCAGTGATGTCACAGGATTTCCCCCCTGCTTTTGATCTTGTCCTGTAAACAGCGGGTGGCCCTCATCAGCTCAGATCCCCATGCCACGACCTCTTTCCTACGTTTCCATACAATGTGGCACCCAGTAGCTGCCACCGCTGCTGCGTCCCTGTGAAGAGAGAGCCACCCCCCCCCCCCAACCCTGACCGCATCCTCCTTGTGCCCCCCACTCTGTTTGTTTACAGTTGCAGGGTTTAACACCTGCACTAAGATGCTAAGGTAAATCAAAGCCTTTAATACTGTCACTGCCTCAGCCCCCTTCCCCCTCTGTCCCCCTCTGCCGACCTCAAAGTGACAGAAATCCACTATTCCATAGCGGACTGTCCTTTTTAAATAAACTTACCCCGACCGTTTCGACTGTACGCTTGAAAGAAACACAGCTTTGGTCCTGTGCTACACCCAGACGAAACTTCCAGTAGGTGTCTTGGCTCAGTGGTCTGGACCCCTCCCAAAGCTGAAGCCCACAGCCTATTGGAACCCTGTGATCCAGCTCTTTAACCCCTCTTTAATTACATTTACAATGAGAATTAAGTTGGTATACGCTTTTAACCAAAGCAAGGTATGATTGAAAGCAGGGTCGGACAGTTCCCGGAGCAGTTTGGGGTTAAGGCCCTTGCTGAGGGGCACAACTGTTGTGCATGGGATTTGAACTCACAACCTTCCGATAAACACACCCCCCCCGGCATTGCTACTATCGATCCCCATGTAGTGGGAGCCAGTCGAAACACACAGCTGCTGATAATAATCTACCTGGATGGGGGAGGGTCACTGCATCAATTTTGGCTGTGCTGTACCACTGACACATGGAAGGACGAAGCCATGCACCCGTCCACTTTGCCTCTGCCTTCCCAGGCTGCAGGGATGGCCCGCCTTTTGGCCTTTATTTGTGAACTGTTTATAACCGGCACACTCTATCAGGGCCTGGCAACGCTTGTTATTCTTCCTGCCCTGTTTGTTGGCCCACAGCTGTAGCTTATTATTGCTGTGATCTTTTTCTCGTTTTTTTTTCTCCCTCGCAGAAAGACAGGAAGGCCAATCTGGAAAAGCGGTCCCTGTGTGTCATCGGAGGGCCGTTTCACCGCCGGTGCCCAGAGAGGGCCGGCCCTCTCTGGCGGGCATGCCTGGCAGGGCTGGGTGAGTGTCAGGCAGCCGGCCTGCACCCCAGGGGATCACTCAGAGGGCTCCGCTCAAGGCCTTGGGTCCATTCTTCGGGCCGCGGGGGCCCCAGCATGTCCGAGACCCTCTGTCTGCCTCCTTCCTGTGGATAAACACAGGAGGAAGTGATCCGCCCATAGGTGCAGGGAGGGGACGCGTGATCCTCCACGGCCCTTGTTTTCCCAGCAAGCCATCAGAAAATGAGCAGCCGTGAGTCAAGATGGTGATTCCTTCTTAACGGCGCTGGGGTGGGGGAGTTCTTCTATAACTCCTACTGAGGCTACAACCCCACCCCCCTTGCCCCATTTCACGAACACTTATTGAGCAAATTAAGTGTAGGAGATATAAATGCACAGACCTCTTACACTGCTGCCAATTTCCCATAAACCTAAACCAGTTCTGATGGACACCCTGTGTCCCATGTCCTTTCCATGCAATAAAGTTGGACATACCGCATTGCAGGGTTTATTTACATATAATTCTCTTGCACACAACGTATCTTATGTTCAACAGTTGGACATAATGCACCTTTTTTTCTATATCATCCTGTTAGACACATTATATCTCATATCTTGTTTCTGTATAAACCAGTTGGATACAGTGTATCCTACGATTTGTGTAGAGTTCTGATTTGAGATAGAGTTGCACAGACCACTTTCAAAAAATAACAGCAGATTTCCCACCAACTTCAGCAAGCTCTGAAGGACACACTCTGTCTCTTGTTATTTCTATGTATTAAAGTCAGAGACACATCACAGGTATTTTTTGCATATAATTCTCTTGCACACCATTTATCTTGTGTTTTCTTTATATAAATCATTTTGACACAATCTCATGTTTTCTATATATAGAAAACATTCTTTCTATATAATCCAGTTGGACACAATGTATCTCATGTTCTCTTTCTATATAATCCAGTTGGACACAATGTATCTTATGTTTTCTTTATATAATCCAGTTTGACACAATGTATCCTTTGCCTTGTTTCTATATCATGCATTCTTGAGAATAGGGACAAATCCTGTTTTGGGGGGATTTTTTTTTACTATTCAGTCATGCTAGGAAAATATATTTTAAAAGATCAAAGTCTTGGCTATTAAATCTTTAATGGGCAGACCTACCAATGATTTCCTTTTATCTTACACGGTAATTTTTCCAGCTGAGGTCTCTATCAGTCACACAAAACTCCATAGTATTATAAGATAAAACACATTTATAACACAAATAACACACAGTAGGTAGGTGTAGAATAGATTAATTAATTAATTAATTTTTGTAAACCATTCTGAACATACTTTTAATGACAAAAATCCAAGGTGATTCAGTGAGGGAGCTGACATATAAAACACAAAAAGTACACAAGCATTAAAAAAAACTTGGAAGTATACAGAATGTTTAAATGGTTTGGGTAGTGAATTCTTGTCTGTGATAAGGGTGTTTTTTGGGACAGGCCGTGTTAACCGAACCACGCCACCCAGAGTCCAGAATTTATATATCTATATCCATCAATCCATCCATCCATCCATTTTCTATACCCGCTTATCCTACTGGGTCGCGAGGGGTCTGGAGCCTATCCTGGAAGCAATGGGCACAAGGCAGGGAACAACCCTGGACAGGGGGCCAGCCTATATGTCTATATCCATCCATCCATCCATCCATTCTCTATACCCGCTTATCCTGCTGGGTCGCAGGGGTCTGGAGCCTATCCAGGAAGCAATGGGCACGAGGCAGGGAACAACCCTGGACGGGGGGCCAGCCCATATGTCTCTATGTAATCTTTTTTTGGCATGATGTGCTTTGGCCCAGTTCTGAAGAATGGATGATATAATCCAGTTAGACACAATGTATCCAGCTGTACGCTGCATCTTGTGTTTTCCTTCTTCATGATCCAGCTGTACACTGCATGTTGTGTTTTCCTTCTTCATGATCCAGCTGTACACTGTATCTCATGTTATACACCCTATAGCTTATGCTTCACACACTAAATCTCACATCTCGTTCCTGTAGCGCTCTTCCTGGCACACTGCACCTCAGGGCCAGGCACTAACGACCACTGGAGGCTCCTTCAGTGCCAGGCCACTGGCCCCTCACTGTCACATCCCTGCAAACCACGACACTGTTAAGGAATGCAGATCATGTGACTGGCCCGTGTGTCAGCAAAAGACTGGGCACACCAGGGGAGCCTCTGTTCTCTCAATCTCTCAATCTCTCCACGCTCCCTTTCCCATGAAAAAGGGGTTTTTAGGAGCGGTCCGGCGGGATTGGGAATGACATAACGGACCAGCCTCCCATTGTATGCCTCAGTTTACATTGCACGTGAGAACAAGGACAGTGAGCCCCCTCCACAGGAATACAATGGGGTCATATTTATTTATTGCTTAGTGTCTAGCAGGGAGGGCCTCTTGAAGCTGATAGCGGAGCACAGCTTAAGGGATGATCGGGGGTCCTGCCCTGCACAAACCCACCTGGGATAAAACTCCAGGGTGTCTACCTCATTCGCCTGCCAAAAAAACAGGTAGGTTCTCGGACACCTCTAAGGCACAAAATGTTATCAGAGCTGCTGGTCACCTGGCCTTTGTCCATAATGGGTGAAAAAATATGCTGTCTCTTCATTCCCCTAAAATCTTTTTACATTTTAAATGTCTAATTAAATTTACTTTTATGCTTCCTTTAGTTATCTTACACCTTGACATTTAGCTGGAAGATTTACAAGAATCATAGTTCACTCATCTTCAATCTCCAGCTGCTTATCCAGTACAGGGGTAGCATGAAGCTAGAATCCTTCCCAGAATGCATTGGGCACAAGGAGGGGGTGCGCCTAGACAGCCCCTCCTTGTCCATGCACTTACACTGGGCATTTTGTGATCTTGTGGAGGACATGGAATCTCCACACACCCAAAGTCAAGGGGGGGCATTCAGACCCCCAACGCTGAAGGTGTGAAGCCTCAGTGCCCCTCCTCCTGCAAGCGTGACACCCAGCATTATAGTTTTTAGCGTGTTAGGGTGGCTAAATATAATCATGCATAGAAGCACGAGTTATAGAAGCTTAATGACTAGAATTAAACTACTCAGAATTCTGCAGCTACCCAAAGCCACCAGAGGAGGGAGCTCTTTAAATTCCAAACTGCTTACATTCTACTGCGGCTCAGCTGAGATCCTCGCGCATTATTTGATGAAAAAAAAAGATAAATAAATAATTTGAATGAAACGTTGCCATGGTGTCGAGATCTGCGGTTGCTGGTGGCACATTAAATTTTGGGTGATCTTAATTGGGGAGGAGAAACGTTCCAGTAGTAGAGGAAGGATGTTTCCAATAACAGCCATGGGCTTCTCTGCAGAGAGTCAAATGCTGTGGGAATCCCTTAAGGTCATGGCTGTGATATGTCACAATAGAAGTCAACATGCTGTGGGAATCCCTTAAGGTCATGGCTGTACTATGTCACAATAAAAGTCCCAGAGGTAGACCTGTTCTGCTATGGACCATTTGGAGAAATCAATTAACCTACTGCATTGTAGGTGGAAAGCTGAGTAGCTGGTACACAAGAGAACATGCAAACTTCACTCACCCAGAAGGTGAGATTCCATCCCACAACCCCAGAGGTATGAAGAGACGGGTGTATGTAAGCGTGTAAGAGGAGCAGACATATCCAAACCCAGTGTCTTGTCACATCTGTCCAAAGTACCCAACTATTCAGGCTGGATCCAGCTCTGAGGCTTAGGCTGTCATGTGAGAGATCACGTGACCTATTAAAGCGATCCTTATTACACATATGTACATGCAGAAACTAAGGAGATATACCTGCCTACTGGAGATTGTGTTTCCTGGCTTTTTGGCCTGTGATCCCTGTAACAGGTTCCATCCCCTCCCTCCCCCTGTCATCTTCTGTGGCTGAATAAGTGCTTAGAAGATGAATAGCTAATGTGTTGTGCAAGCATGTGATCCCTATGGTACAATGTCATGTTAATCAATACCTCTGCGTGATGAGGTGTGCCAGAATTGTGCCCAGACCTCCAAACCCGATTCCAGAGATTAAGACAATCCGCAGATTAAATTCTCAGAATGGAGAATCCCTTCCAGATTAAAATGCAGATTAAGGAGGCAAGATCCAGGAATTAAAACGTAACAGAAATATGAATTTCACGCCCGTGTTTGTCAGGCAGTGTGGCGCTCAGTGCTGAACACAGAAGCAATAGTGACTGAGCTAATTTAGGTGTCCGACTTAATGCCTGCATCTTTATCATCCGGGCCATGTTTATTGCCCGACGCTAATATTCATAAACCGGAAAAGCCGGCTGCCAAGATCGCACCGCGTTTCCATGTGATTAATCTTCCCGCTCATTAAGCGCGCCGTGCAGCAGTCTGGCTACCTGAACATGGAGAGTAAGTAAGGCCGGAAGGTTACCGTGGCCTCGCTGGCATGGAAAACAGGTGTCCGTTGGAGTCGAGCCATAACAAACACGTGGAGCTATACCGGACCAAATATAGTCATCCCGGGCTTCCTGTTGAACTTTGGGGGTTTCCCAGCATGCATTTCGCCCCGGTACTGAGGTGGGCCGAGGACCTGGAGAAGGTGAACCTGATCAAGCTCACCATTAAGTCAGGTTTGATCAAACCAATTGCCATCCAATAAAAACTATTTACAAGTGTTGGCGAGCGTGAACTGACAGAGGTTTCCCTGAGCCCCACCTGCAGCCGCTCTCGACCCAAGCTTGATAGTTCTTCCTTCCTGACCACCCTTGACTTCCTGCTCCGGGGCTTATCACCATCGAAAACACGATACGGGGGCCTTGCTTGGCCCCCCCCTCCCCCATGGCCCCAAGCTCCTTAAAAGGAAGTGTTTGGGCCTGGGGGAGCGGGTCTGGGGGGCACTCGGCACCTGTGAGGCCAGGCTAATGCAGTTATTTATCATAAACAATATGGTTCCTATTTTACACGCCAAAGAGGAAGAAAGCATTTGAGAGTTGGGTATGCTTAACTGTTTTATGCCGCACACACCGGCGGATCATTGGCCTGGTTGCTGCATGCGTGTGTGTGTGTGAGTGGGGGGGGGGGGAGTGAGGGGGCTTTCCGCTTTTTAAAAAGGTTCTCATCAGTCGAGGCAGGAACTTCGGCATTTTAGAAAAGCCAAACAGCCAAGTGATGAAAGACACGTCTGAGGATGCCTCACTATCCATCCCGCTGGTGGCACGAGGGGTGAGGGGTTCTGCCTGGGGGGCAGGGGTTACATGTGAGTTTAATACCAAACTAGATTTCTGGGGGAAAAAAACCCCGGCCAATCATGTCCTTCTAATCAACGACAATCGAAAAGATAAGTTAGATCTCATTATTAAAAGCTGTTACCAGGCAATAAAAAAAAATCCCTTTTATAGACGCTCCAAAATGTGAAAAGTATAGCTGTGCAGTAACTGTGTGAAATTCATCACTAACCGATGGTGATGGACCAGCAATCTCATCCAGGGCAGCCTCTGCCCTGTGCTTCCTGGGACGGACTCCAGGCTCGCTGCAGTCGTGGGGGATGGATACTAAAACACATATAGCCGTCGGATAAGCTTTGTGTGGCTCTGTGAGTTAGGATGCAGTATATGAAGTCAGAGGGTTGTTGGTTCAAATCCTGTACTTTGCTGAATAATCTGGCCAGCTTTCCCAGGGACCAGCTCAGCCGGCCTTCTCAAGCATGCAGCGCCTTGGGTTGATGAGTCTGCTGTACAAATAAGATGCGACGACTGCCACATAATCAGAAGACTGACAGTCCCATCTTTAGTTGGACCACCATCCGGTATGTGGGGGGGTTCCTGGAGGGCCTCCTCTGCAGGCCCTGTTTGTCATGGTGGGCGGGGCTCAGCGGCCTGCCGGTCCCTGATAGGAGCTCTGTTATTGAAAGGGCAGGGGGGGGCATCAGATAAGGGCAGGCAGAGCACAGGATCCAGCGATAAGCGCCTGTTTTACATGGGAGGGAGCCAGAGCACCCTAGACGC
>JAODUD010010127.1:0-11832 GCA_026784285.1 Stomatorhinus walkeri
GGGGGGGGATGTTAAGACTGCTTAAGGGCCTCGTCCAAAGGCCCTGCAGTGAAGTCACTCTGCCAGTCAAGGGATTTGAACCAGTAACCTTCTGAGCACCGAGTCTGCATCTATGCAGCAATATAACATAGAAACAGAGTCTAGTCTGACTGATATTTTCAAAGATTTCATGCAATTAATTTGAAGTCTCAAACCCTGGCTATGATGTTATGCTCAAAGTGGGCTAGGACCAAAATACCTAAAAGATAAACACCGAGTCCCAGTACCTGGCCATGTCAAAGGCCTGCGACAGACAGCTGTCCAGGTTGAGGTAGTGGCGAATCATGCGCCGGGCCCCGTGTCTCTGCCAGTCCAACACGCTGTAGCTGATCTCATCCAGCACGTGCACTGGCACCACCGGGAACTCCTCCAGCACCGGCATGGCAGCTGCCAGCCGCCGCGGCTCCCGGTTCGACTGTATGGCAATAAGGGTGGGGCCACGCCGTTCCTCCTGGAGAAGGAGTCTGCATCAGGCATCATGCAGGGAGGACCAGGTGGTAAAGGTGGTGCTGGTGGAGGACAGACCTTGTAGTTTAGGAGGAGGCGCTGCAGAGCACGGTCGATGGCCTTGGGGTCGCTCTCAGCCCGCACCTCGAAGGTGTGTTTCTCGGGGGGGAGGAGCTCCTCGCTGGTCCGCTCCAAGAGCGCCGTGCGCTCAGCTCCGTACAGGGCACTCAGGTTGGGCATCTGATTGCTGCGCACCTGAGGGGGTGGGGTGGGCGCAGTCAGGCATGGGAGAACCCAGGCTTTGCACCATTACTGCAGGCAGGATTTCTGGGGATTTTATGCTGCCTGGGGACACCCAAGGGAGGCAGCTCAAGCCAGTCAGTCGGCTTATGCAATACCGCCCCCAGCAGTGGGGGGGGGGGGGTTACGGCCCAGCTATCACCACCACCCACCAGAGCCAAACTGAAGTCATGTACCCTGGGCTCAGATCTGAAGCTGTGCTTTACAGCTCCTTCCCAGCTGGGCAGAAGCAGTTACACCAAATTATCCTGTTAATTACTACCCACCATTCTCAATCTGACAAACCCCATAGCTTTTTAAGGACAACTGAGAATCCCACATAGGATGTGCCACCCCCCACCCACCCCCAGGACTATGACTCATTCTACAGATCAGTAAATAGCTAATCCGCCCGCCCCCCAAAAGCGGTGCTGAATTTCCTCATTCCGGAACTTCCGCTGAATCAGTTGAGATGATGCCCTTCGCTCCCCTACACACCGTATCCAGGACGAAGATGCTGGCCTTGCGCTGGGATGGGATGAACAAGCCAAAGAGAGCTTTCTGGCCCTGGCAGTGGTGGTACAGGTAGATATGCCGTATGCTGCCTGTAGGGGCAGCAAAGAGTGGCTGTGATCCACACTGCAATCACAGTCATATGGTTCACACCATCCTCAGTTAGAGATTCCTCTTGCATGTCTGTGTGCGTCCAGGTCAGGGTAGACATACCAGGCTCCAGGTAACTGAACTGGGCAAGGGACCTCATCTCCAGATGCTCCAGGTCGTAGGTGTCAATCTCCCGGCCTCCCATGCTGCGGACCGCCTGCTTGTTGACCATACAGACGCAGCCCAGCTGCACCAGAGCCCGGAAAAGCAGGGGGACCTTACCCCAGTCGGAGAGGGGACATGGTTAGAAACACATCCACAGCCACCACCCAGCAGCCCAAGGAGCCTTCAAAGGAACCATCTAGAACAGGGACCCACCATCTAGAACAGGCTTACTTTCCCTAACGTAATGGACTGCAAAGTGAATTAAGTTCCCTCAGCTAATGTTAGAGGAATCAACACAAATTAAGGTCAAATCTCGCAAAAAAAACCCACAAGATGTTGGTCAAGCCTCATTACCTGGGTCTCATAGACCCCTTCAATGTCAGGGGCTGAGAGGTCCGTGTTAATCTCATTGATGTGCTCCTGGTACATGTCTTCCGGTACTGAATACTCATACAAGTAGTAGACAGCGTTTGACCGTGGCAGCATCCGGTTCACCTACAGCAGTGGAGGGTGGGGAGCCACCTTACTAATGTGAACCAGAAAGGATTAACACATTCCTACTTCTGTCTATCATTTCATTTGCATTGCCCTTATAATCAACATGAAACTGCTCAACTGACAAACTGACAGAAGTACGAATGGCTAAACAGATCAGTATCTTTATCCCACCCTGTAAGGAGAACCAAACTACTACCAAAGTAACATGTCTGTACTTTAAATGCTAATTTGTCAGTGTATAAACAGATGCTTTATGTAAACACAGCGGAACAGCATCAGCAGCCAATCACAGACCTTCTTGTAGGCAGTCCCCTCCTCCTGTTTGGGCACCTTCTGGTTGACGTAGAACACGCGCGGGATATTGAGCTTGATGCAGTGCAGGTCGCTGCCAATCACGGCCCAAAGTTTATACAGGCCTGGGTGGCTGGTTTCGGCTATCTGTGGGTGGAGGAGAGAGGAGGGGCTATTCAGAAAGTTCAGTCAGGCATTGAGCTGGAAGAAGAAAGCAGGGAAGTCTGGGAGGACTGGCTCAGAATATATAAACAGGGGCAGAGGAGGTCGTCAACATACCCCATGTGTATGCATGTGTATATAGGAAACTACAAAAGTTTATAAAGTGAAACTTCCAAGCTAATTCAGAAAAGCTCTTTTAAAAGGTTGGAAAAAATGCTCACACATGCATAGCCTGAATGATTAAACAAAAAAATTCTGGTAACACTATCTTGAGAAGCATAAAAATGGCAGGTTTGCCAAGTTCTGCCAAGCCAGAGATTGAGGGTTAGCCATGAACCACCTGACGGGTGCACGCCGCGCATCCTGATCAATCCAGACAAAAGGCATCTGCATTCATTATTACTCACTGAACTCATTTACCCAGCAGGGGAGACTCCGGTGACCTTTCATTAAACCGAGAGCAGCTCCGGCGCGACGGCACACACCTGCACGATCTGCCAGGGCATGTCCAGGATGCTGCGGGCCGTCCGCCGCAGGAAGGTGCCCAGGTCAGTGGTGGCTCGGCCCCCACGGATGACCCCGCCCCCAGCAGGCACGGAGCCTCCATCCTCCACCCGCCGGCGCTTCCGGTGTTCCCGCCGCTGGCGTAGCTGCAGTTCCCACTTCTTCTTGTGGTAACGGAGCCAGATGAGGTGCTTTTCCTGTGGTGATAGGTGTACCATCCCACTTTACACCATGTTCCAAATGCATTAATATCACACATGCCAAGTCAAACAGGTTGCTGGGCAGCATGCAGCTCAGCAGGTTAGGATCTATGCTAATATCCGGAAGGTTGTCGGTTTAAGACCCTTAACCCCAACTGTTCCCAAAATGTTGGCTGACCCTGCTCTCTGAACCCATGAACGATGCTTTGGAAAAATCATCAGCTAAATAAGATGTACTTAACGCCTCTCTGGAGCTTACTAGATGCTCCATCCTGAGCGTCTGGTGTGCAGGCATTTTAGTGACCAGGAGGAAGAGCTGCAAGATGCCCACAGGAAACAGGGGTTCAGGTCTCACCCGTGTTGTGCCCATGGGCGGCGGTGGCCCCAGGATCTCCCTCCAGGACTGGGTGAGCTCCATCTCCTGCGACTCCACCTGACTGCCGTCACCCTGGGAGACTCGCTTGCGCTTGGTGCTGATTAAGATGGCAGGCTGCAGGGGGCGCCGTGGCATCCCAAAGTCCTCCATATCTGGTACAGCCCCCGACTGCTGGCTGCCAGCGACCGCCGGCTGGAGCGAGGCCACCTGGGAACAGCGGCAGCACATGGGGACATTTCACGTCATGGCCACTTCCCAGTCAGAGAGGCTTTCTTGCTCTGAAGGACAGAGTAAATGTCTAGTGCTTCCATTAAAAGCAGCATCCTGTAAGGGTACAGTTACCTTTCATTTTACTATTTTAATCACCCTTTTCAATAAATCACTTAATACACTTAGAATTTCAAGTTTTAAAATGCTTCTGAAATACACTTAAAGGAAACAGGGAAATGATTCAGAACTGCCTGCAGTCAGAAAATTCATGCAGGTAGACAAGAAGCAGAGGAAATACAAATATGGCTGAAATAAATCTTTCTGCTTTAATAATGGAAAACTGCATTTTTATCCACCCACTAAAGGGACAGGCATGTAATAAGAGTGCCCCCTAGTGGACAGGCACCTGTCTCTTGCCCTCGCTGGTGAAGAGCTCACTGATCTTCTTCTGCTTGTAGATATCGTTCTTCTCCAGCAGTTTCTTATGCAACCAGTCTGGATGACGAACCCTTGGTACCGGGTTCTTCACCTGAATTGCACAAGGACATGCAAAGAACATGGACACATGGAGCGTTGTGGAGGGGTCATACCTCAACATTTACAGAAGGCGAGAAACATTTCTGCTGTGTGGGGGGGGGAATCAGTACCTGCTGGAGGGCAGCTGGGATAGTGATGATCTTCTGAATGGCACTGCCAAGCCTCTCAATGTAATAACTCCAGTCGAGGATCTGGAGAGGAACACGAGGCCACAAGGTGACAGTATGCACCTTATGAAAGGATGCATTGGCCCTTGTGGGATGCTGGCTGCTTGCTCACCCCAACAAAATGAGGACTGGTCTTAAAAAGATTATTCACACTCCAGGCAGCTTGAGCAGAGTGACTAACCACATTCAGCCATTAAAATGCACACGCAGATCAGCCTTAAAAGAGTATACATTCAAATTCAGGTGGAAATCTGAAAAGTACTGTAAGATTGTATAATGGCTTAAACTATTCTGCCTGACAAAGTCAAAACACAGTAACGATGCTGTCAATGAAACTGAGAAAAAGGGGACTTGACCTTGGTTTTAGTGTGGATTTTGTAGTTACTGTAATTTTCATAAAACGATAAAACGATCTCGATTTTTTATCGATAAAAAATGAGGACAATCACGGTGATGATGCACACAGACTATAAACCTCGATCAACCAAGTTTGCTCCGTTTTAGAGAATGCGCTGAGACAGATAGCCTATCGAGCAGAGGTTTACTGAACGCCAGCACAACAGCCAGTCACCGACGAGGGAGTAATTTTGCCCATCTTCCCTTAAAGTAGTCTGTCTGTCTGCGGCTGACAACGTGGAAGTCAATCTGCTGGTGGCTGCAGGGGTGGAGTATAAATTGACTGCAGTGAAGTCGGAAAACTTCTATTCCTCGTAGTCTGCGAGACCCGACTGCAATGGCAGCACTGCCAGAACGGTGTAGATAAATCTATACAAATATCACCTGCATGCACATTACTTATTTTACAATAATCAACTCCTGATCAAACTGTTAGCAGTGAACAAAACGATTGTGTATAGTGGCTCTGTGCAAAAACATAGCTGCCAGGAAAAAGATCAAATACATGTATTTCAAGGATTCAAAGTTATTGTCATGTACAGAGTTCAATGCAATTCTTACTTGAATGCCTTCACAGACTGGACGATTAAACAAAGCAGCGCAATATTACAGTAACTAACAATAAATAAACCACTAACTTACGTGTACTGTTAGAGCATTTATGTAATTTACTGAAACTTTATTTTACCAGGTAAATGAACTGAAAACCAGTTCTCACTGCTTTACGTGCTTTTCGGGAGAAATAGCAGATAACACTTTGGAACTGCCTGGGATACAAACGTCATGCGTGTGACTAAAATCTTCAGCCAATAAGGGCAAAGTTGTGTCGTCACGGAGACGGTTCCAGTTTGTGCTGCACGGTCTGTCTCAAGTAGTCTTGCTCTCGCGAGGATTTTGTACCATGCGACATGGAGACGCGTGGTGACGTTTTACAGCGGCAAAGAATTCTAACCATGATTTGGAAATTTTTATGAATAAGTGTTTTTTGTTTAGTTTACTTTTCTACCTCAGAATTTTAAAAACTTTTTAAGAGACCAAGAATAGTGGGAGATACTTGTAGTCAGTTCTGTCCTGCTTTATCTTATGTTTGCCCTTTAACATATTTGCAATATTATACAGTTTTGCACATTTATATTATTATATGGTTTTGTTCATTTCAGTTATGTTTCTTTGAATACTTGAAAATCAATAACCTTTTATAATTTTAAGGGAATTTTGTATGTATACAGTAAAATTTGTTGGAAAATAAGTAATTGTTTAATGATATTGTTTGCTGTGTATAATTTGTCAGAATAGGGTAATTTTTATTGTCATTTTGATTATTACATTATTACATGTAACATCATTATGAAACTATAATATTGATAATTATCGATATCGGTCAATACAGGAAAAAAATATTGTGATAATATCGCCCAGCTCTAGCTTGAACTAAAAATATTGTCACAAGATAACAGACCCAGTTTGGCTCAGAAAACTAATTTTGCTAAGAGGTAGTGACATGTTTCGCCTTTGTGGGGCTGGACAACTGCTCCCAGCAATCATGTAGTGTGATGCTGTTCACAGCCTGTCCTAGGGAGCATGTGGACTCACTGAGCGGATATCCAGGTCGTGAAGACTGGGCATCTTCAGCCATTTGCGCAGGAAGTGCTTCTTGATGCTGGGCTCGGCCTGGAAGATGGCCAGGGGAATAGCCCTGCGGGGGGGTCGAGACGGCTGAGGGTCATGCGGCACACCGGGTCGGAGGGAAACGGATACGGCACATTTTCTCAGGACAATGAGAAACAACGAACAACTGCCTCTGTCCTCACATGCTGAAAGATGCCTCATTTAAGGCATTCTGCTCCAACGACATGGGCATCTACAGCCAATGGTGCGCAGTGCTTCATACCGAAGCCATGTGGTCAGAACTAGAGCTTCTGTGTCGCTACAGGAAATTCATGGTTATAACTAAAGCATCATAATTAGTATTTAATGACCCAGTGAAACCTTTTGTTTCAAAGCAGCTTACAGTTTTGGTGATTCTACTGGAGCAATTCAGCCACCTGGAACCCAGGCTAGGTTTCTGAAAGCTGACAGGTATGCTAGCTGCTGCCCTGTACTGACCATCCATCCATCCATCACTGGGGGAGATTCAGGCCTTGGGCCCTCTGCTTCCTGGGATAAGCTGCAGGCTCCCTGTGACTCTGTACAGCAGGGTTCCCCAATACAGTTCCTGGAGAGCCAGTTTGGACTTCCCTCCTCAGACACACCTACTAAACCTGGAAATTAGCTGACTACGATGTGTGTGAGCAGAGAAGTCTGCAAACTGCTGGATTCTAGCCCTCCAGGACTGGTCCCAATAAGATTATAAATCAGTATCAGCTGCCGGATGTGGCAACCCCAGCTGACCTCTCTGTGACAGGCGAGCCCTCCGGCTTGCGGGAGATGACGTATCGGCAGCTCAGCCCGGCGTCCTTCACCATCTGGTCCCCCAGGAACTCGGCTAGCCGCTTGGCGGTGCTGATGGAGGTGGACTTCTGAGCGCCGTAGTCCTCCAGTTTGCGGGACATGGAGCGGTTCTCCGAGATCAGCTCGAAGAGCTCGGCGTCTGGCATGTTGGCCGCCTGGGGGGGGGGAGGAGGATTATACACTGCGTGTGGTTTCTACTGACACACAAGGGAGAAAGGACTTGGGAGCCAAGATGCAGAGATACTAATCCGAAGTATTTGCAAGGAAAAGGTTTCGTTTTCAGGTAAACGTTTGATTATTTTCATTGCAGGCCTTTTCTAGCAACATTTTTAGTAGAGAATGCTAATAACTCTATTCAAAGAGCCAATGACAGAAGAGATGTCAGGGGAGAAGGGGAAGAATAACTACACCAACATTACATCAAGGACCAGTGTTAACCAGGCAAGCCGAGTAGAGAAATCAGCTGGCCCAAAAGCCGGAGAGGATCAAAAGGTCCAGGGCTGGGCAACACCACGCAAGCCAAGCATGCACAGGACCTGCTCCCCACAGCTCGCTGGCTTTTACCGGTGCGGCAACTTTATTCTTCAGTTTACGTGGATCAAAGACACTGGAAGACGGGCAAAGCCCACCTTGCTGTACAGCACGTCCAGCCAGTAATCCGCCACTTTGGCCACTGAAGCATACACCTCCTCTAGCGTGGTGCCCTTGAGGAAGGCCTCAAACACCGACGACTGGAAGATCTTGATGAGCTGCAGCTCCCCACGGCGCTTCACCTCGAAGCCCTTCAGCTCAGCCAGCGAGCCGTCCTCGTTGAACACGGCATACCTGTCCATGAAGGGCTACTTAACACTGGCCAATTACGCAACACAGAACAGTGGACACTGACAAAATAACCATTCAAACTTCAACAGTAAATAAAAGCCCTGCCTACACAAGCATGCCAACCACCTCTAGATCTCACCTCTTCTTCAGCTTCTTGCCCTCCTCTTTGGAAGCTGGCAAGATCATGGCCAGATACGGGCCGTCCACCTCAAAGAAGATGCTGTTCTCAGCACGTGTCTCATAGGTCAGGGAAGCCGGGTCCACCAGTTCCTGGTACTGGTGGTTGGTAAAGCCGTCCTGAAGATGACAAGAAGCATAACAGACATAAATCACCATAATAAACCAATTCTCCAACAGCCAAACATCTCAGCTGCAGGGCTGGTCCCTCAACACTCCATACCTTCACCATGATGTTCAGCATGGCTCCTGGGTACGAAATGGTCACCTTGGGTTTCTTCTCATTACTGGTCTTAATGACAAAGTTCTCGGGAAAAGTGTTGGGGAGGACACACCAAATACCATCGGTGTCCAGCTCTAAGGGCCTCCTGTGAAAATAATGAACTATAAGTACAGACAAAAAATATTTTTACTATTTATGTACATTTGGCATAATGTTCATTCCTGAAAACTGAATTCAACCAAATCAGACAAAAATATTTCTAGGATCATAACTCCAGATTACGTCAAAAACCTTCATAACTCTTATCCCTCTTACTTGAATTAAAGAAAGGCTGAATAAACAAGGGATTATTCTACTAAGGTGACAGTGAATTCCTAATTCGACAAAAGCCCGGGCCTCGACCAACCAGAGGGCCTCTCACCCGATCTGCTCAATGAGCTCCCTGGCCTGAGTGATTATGTTGGCCCCAGTGTAGCAGACTATCCCGGCCATTTCCATGGAATACCAACGAGCCCTGGTTGGAGGGGAAGAGCCAAAATGAAGTGAAGCCTGAGAATAGCAGGCCACCACAGGAATTCACTTTTGAATGAATCCAGGCAGAAGTAGCACTGGTCCTTTGACATCAGCTAGATATTTAATGCGATTTGGACTCTGCCGTACCCCTTGCGCATGACATAACCATAGAAGGAGTTGAGGATGCACTTATGGGCCAGCTGCAGCGAATCATAGAGGATCTCCATGTTCTTGCAGCGCTTAACCTCCGCGGCATCGCCGCTGTCTTGCGCCGAAGCAAGCTTCTTCTTCCACACCTGGAAATAAAAGGGATGAGGGGATAAGGCTGGGGTTTCCAGCCCTCTGAGAAAGAACAGATCCTCATCAGGGATGAGTAAACGGACATGCAAAGACGCTCAGACCTTGTGCAGCCCCTTGAACTCGTAGCGGCGGTCTCGGAAGGCACGCACAGTGTCCACGTAAAAGGAGTTCTCCCTCTGGCAGATGGTTGTCACACGTTCTTCCAACCTAGTCAGGTGGACCTTCTTGTACGCCTTCCTACAATAATCTGGTGGGTCAATGTAGAAGTTATGAGAGTTTTCCCCCAAGAGCACGAACGTCAAGGTGGGGGGGGGTGACCGTCATGCTTTCTCACTTACCCGCCAGCCTCTTCTTCTCATGCTTTGCCTGCTCCTCACGGTTTAGTTCATGGAAGGCCCGTGGCTGGCCATTGGGGAACAGCGGGGGAAACTTCTCTGACTCCAGTTGCTGCTGGATGCGGTGGAACTCGCTGCGGCTAGCCGGCACTGCAGAGAGGGTGGGGTTTGAAGACAACGTCAGTCTATCAAAATAATGCCCTACAAGACATTACACAAATTCAACTTTTAAGTTATCCCCTCAAAGAACTATGGCTGAAAGTGTCACAAAAAGTATTATTAGTAACTGACTAAATGCAGGTGCTCAGATAACTGACTTTACAACCAAACTGGGGGAGTAGTTACTTATTTCGCCTCTCCACTGCCATGTCATCCGCCTCTGGCAGTTTGCTCCTGGTTTGTTGAAGTCACAGGCTGCACACGTGGCCTCGTCCACCATGGCAGAGGGCTGGGTGTGACAAACAAAACCACCACAATGTTTGAAGGCACTGAAGGGATCAAAATGAAGCCTTGCTGGGGTTAAGGCATGCTGCCAATTCCTGTGTGGTATATCCTATTTCTGATGGCTGCATCACTCTAGGTTAGACCAATCAGTAACTGACAGCTCACAGAAACCTCTCCGGTAGTGGCTTTATAAGCATGTCCTCCACCACAATCTGCTGCTTCAGTGCTGCCCACCTGCAGGCGGTTGGTGAGGATAATGTTAGGGTACATGGCCCCGACATCCAGATGGTAGATGAGCGGACACTCTATGCGGTTTGGTACTTCTTTCAGAGAGGTCAGCTTCTTCTTTATTTCCTCACAGACCTACAAGACGTAGAAAAGGATACTGATTTGTTTAAAAACCTACAAGCAACAGGGAAGTTCTCTTCAGCACCAGCTTGCATCCAGGAAACACATTCGGATCCTTTCTAAAATGTAGCTCCTGCAAACATCTTCAGTTAACAGCAATGCTGGATCTATGACAACTCAGCAACCCATAAATAATGGTAAAATCTGAACATAAATGTATAAAAACATAACATAACACACAGAAGATAGCAGAAATTCCCCATAAGGTTGTTTAAAAATGACTTTAGACCCAAACTGACTCAGCAATGTCATCTACTAAGTGTCTTAACTGCCTATGCAATGTTACCTCTGATTAAACTCACCTCATTAAAGTTGAGGACCTGGTTAAGAGGAATTTTCTCTTCCTCTTCAACAGCATGACGAAGAGTGCGCTCTACCCTCTGCAACAGGTAGTCAAATGCAGCTGGATTCTGCCAAAAATGACCAGACGGCTCAGGTCAGCTAGTGCGCTATATTAACCAACACTGTAATGGTACTAGTATTTGTTGCGTGTTATTCGGCTACATCATTTCTGGAGCACACAATAAAATGAATAAATCCATTTCTTGAAACTTGCAAAACCTAAATTCACAAATAGATGTGAATCATGGAAAACATGATGCTAGCTGTGGCTACGAGTTGCTTATCGTTAGTGCTGGAGAGCTCAAAGACCGACCCATGTCACTTAGTTTTGATTTCCCAATAAATTACACCAACACTGGAGAGTGAAAGTAATTAAGACAAGAGATGAAACAGTTTGCAAGTTTAATATCACGATTACAGTGATCATCCCGGTTATCAATATCAATTGTAAGTTTAATATTTGTGCTTTAAATTCTAACTTGGATTTCTTTTCTGCTGGTAAGGTAGGACTCTGTCTTGTTTACTTTCGGTCTGGTACTCCGTTGATACTGTTGCAGCGTCTGTTAGTTTCTGTTATTCAGTTGTCTCAGGTAGCTAATCAGGCGTAGCTTCGGTCTCCCTGAAGGTGTAAATTAGGGGCGGGGTTAACCGAGTTATATTGAAGGTGACTCTGCCACAGACAAGTGTGGTTAGAGGTAAAAGTTAATCTGCTACTACTTTCTATCCTTCCCTTTTTCTATCCTATCCGTAATTTTGCAAACTCACACCACCACTGCAGACATGTGCCTCAGACCTATCCCAGTCCTCCTTACATCTAGAAGATTCTATCCAACATCCAGGTGCCGCTCAACCCGTAACCTCATATACCCTCCCCTGTCATCTCAGTCCCAACGTAGGGTGCTGGGCGGCCTCTGGAACTGCCAGACGGCTGTAAAGAAGGCTG
>JAODUD010010128.1:0-11823 GCA_026784285.1 Stomatorhinus walkeri
ACCTCTGTCATCATTTTAAGTGGGAGAACTTGCACAATCGGTGGCTGACTAAATACTTTTTTGCCCCACTGTAGTTACAATTTTCCTGATCACTTACTCCTATGAATTAATTCCATATCAATACACTTATGAATTAATTATGTTTAATTAATTTATATTCACGTCCCATCCTGGGTTCATCCCTGTGTTTATCTAGGGATGAATAAATGTTATATATTATGGGCTTATTTCCTCAAAGATGGTTGATTGCGTATAGTTCAGCCTGAGTGTTGTAACCACCCTGCTTAGAGAAAATGAGTGAAAAGGTGGGATCTCCTATGGACCTGTGGTCCTACTGAAGCCTTTGATGCACATTTTGGGAACAAAGGTGATGTGTGAAGTCCTATGAACGGGAGGGTCAAACAACCTCCTGGCTCAGGCTGAACAGTGAGCCTGGCCAGGTTGGACTGTGGACCGTGGATGGACTGGCCTCTAGTGAACACCACCCCCAGGCCTGGCTGAAGGGGTTGGTTTTAGTAATGCTATGTTGGACTGGGTACTTTTCTTGCCACCTTTCTTTGGGAGTCTTTACAATTCAGAGTCTTTACTGTATATCAAGGGAGCTCCTACCAGGATCCCGTGCCCTGGAAATGGGGTAGGCAACCCTGAATTGGAGTGCTGGTCTCTTTCAATAACAGGGTTGCATACCCCTGGTCTGGACCATATGTATATTGTTAAAGCGTGAAAACCCTCCATTATGCTAATTTCATATGTAATACGTTCTATACTTTCTTTAAGGTCCTCCGAGAGAAGGCAGAGAATGTTTATAAAATCTCCATGTTCCAGCACATTTCCCTCTCTCGTCTGCCTCCTCAGCCCAACAAATATTTAGTGCAGATCACTGCTCAAAATGGCAGCAGTACAGATGAAATGCACCTCAGGAGCAGCTGAGGACCCACCTGGAGCCCATGAGAATGCTGCATTAGTCAGGCTACGCTGCTGGCGTTCTCAGTGGTTGGCAGGCATCAACTCATCTGTAAGGGGGCAGGTTTGCTTGGTGTGTCTGTTGCGTGACTCTTGAAAAAGCCTTAGCCTGTGATCTCCAGCTAGCTGGATTTTTTAAGGTTAGAACCAGTGTGCTGAACATGGAAATGTCTTTGTAGTGCCAGTGTCTGCATACAGAAGTAGTTCCATGGGGTTTTGTTTATTGAATGCAGACCTGACATGCAGTTGAACACGTTACAATTGCTGTTCACCTGTGATCTGTATGGGGCTGAACACCATGAGTTGAATTTGAATTTTTTAAAAGTTTTTAAGTAAAGACATTCAGGGTTATTGCTGCAGATTTCAGCATCTGTATTATGTACAAGACTTAGAAAACTATCATTTCTTGTATTAACACTATAAGAGAACATAGAATCATATTTTCTAGTTGCAATCCCAGGTGGTCCTACCAGGCTGCATCTAAAATCAAAGACATAAACCTTTACAGGAAAAGAAATATCATTACTGGATCAAAAACAGATATCTATATTAAAAATATATAAAAAAAAAACAAACAGTGTGTGTGAGACTTTAAACACACGGAGAGGATAGACTTACTCGCCGATTCTTCTGGTCATTACTTTAGTAGTATTTAATATCTACTGTCAGGGTCCAACCCTGTCCTCTGTGTCTTCTCCCCGTTTGGCCAGTAGGTGTTGCTGGCCATCCTGTTCTCCACACTGATTCCTGTCCTTCAGCCCCAGTGTGCTCTCCCTATTGTATGGCTCAATGGGTTAGGCTTAGCGACTGCATGTTATGGGTTTGAGATTGGCTAATGATCAGTCTTATTTCTTTCTTTGTATTTCAGTTTCTGTTCCCCAGTGTTTTATGTTTCCTTTTGAGTTTCCTGTTCTAGGTTTGCCCTCCTTGTGTTCTGTTGTGGTTTTATGTCATACTTTGTTTTCCTGTTTATTTCCCTAGTGCAGAATTTCCCTGTTTCCCTAGTTTCAGGTCTTTAGTTCCTTAGTTCTGTGTTCATTTGTGTTAGTTGCTTCACCTTTGTCTTGTTGTCCTGTGCCCTTGTTGATTGGTTATTTTTGTTAGTACTTGTTATCAATATATTAAAGTGCCTGTCTGTTCATTTCTCTAGTTGGTTATTACCTCTGTTACTGTGTGTTGTCTTCCTGCTTGGTTTTTCTAGTTCCTGCTCCCTTGGTTGCCTGGTTTCCCCAGCATGTTGATTTTTGGTTCCCTGTTACTTGTTATTTTGCCCATTTAGTTCTGACCCCTTGTGAAGTTTTCCTTTCGATGTTTCTACTAATTAATAAATCCCTTGTCTCATGAGCCACTAAGTGGATCGTCACCTTCTTTTTCCCAACTGCACCATGCCACGCCGTAACAATCTTAGTATTTTACAATATAATTCTGGGGAAGCATACTTATCACATGTCGTTAGACATTGATTTGGTCTATTTTTGGTCACCTAATAGCATAATATGTAGTTTCCCAGTCCATGGTAGTGACTCAAATCTACCTGCAAAAACATTACATTGGAGTTCTGGATGCCCAGCGTGATTCTCCACTTCTGTGATGAATTCACTGACAGCACCTCCTACAGCAGGCACATGTTTTTTACGCAGGGTGAATCATAGAGCCTCCGCTCAGCCCTTACAGTATGTGTGTGTGAGCTTCCTCTTTCAAGCACTGCATGAATGTAGCCTGTGCTTGTGAAAATCCCTGTTGGCAAATTAGTAACCCAGTGTCTTTCAAGAAATCGGGGTTGCTGTGCTCATTTTAAAAACATCAGAACATCAAAAATTGAAATTATGACATATATATCCTACCCAGGGCAGATATAGATGCATGTTGGGAACGTCAAAAGCTGTGTTTTTAGAGCATAAATTTGCATGGTATAGCTGGAGCTTGAGTTGCTACCTTTTGGGGTGAGGCTACCATGATACAGGGTCTGCAGTCTCTCATTCTGACGAGCTTAAACTGCCTGCAGCATAATCATAAGGATATATCTGTACCAATCAAGAATGCATCCCCTTTTGTGTGCGTGTTTGTGAGTATAGAAGGGTGTGAGCAAGAGTGTGTGTCTGCTTGAATAAAATATAATTCAAATATTAATAATGCAATAAAACTACAGAATCTGTATAACTAGAATCAAAGCAAAATCTAGCATGAGTGAATGTTACTGCAAAGCCCGTAATGTGTTGATAGATATATTGTGGCTATATTGTGCTCTCTGTATCCAGATTTAGCTGTTAATGGTTGTTCATAAATTTGTTGGAAGGTGCTCTTGAGAAAAGCAGTTAAGTCTGAAAATAACCTGAGCAAAGAAATTACTGCCAAGTGAAAGTGCATTGCCAGGGTATACTAATTTATGCTGATACTCTAGTGGCAAAACAAATATTGATATAAGGTTTACAACATACATTGCTTCTAATTTGAGGGAAATTGTATCTCATTTGCATGTTGTTTTTTTTTCATAGAATGGAGTTCCATTCCAGCTGAAAGAAATATTAGTGAATGCAGAGACCTTAAATCAAGTTTGTTATTTCAGTATACTTTCTCATGTAAATTAAAAATGCAAAACTAATTTCTTAACCAAACAATCACAAATAACAAATAAATTTAAATTCAAATTAAAAATGTCTCTAAAAACAGTTTTTTTGCAAGTTATTGTCATTTGTAGTTTTATCATTTACATTTGTAAATAGTACATGGGTAGTGCTTTATGTATATATGCACATGATGTATAATGTGAACCCCTGTGGCACGGAGGCTCAGCGGGTAACATTATGCCCTTTCCTGGCTTTGGAAATTTAATGCTGTCCCTGCTTCTTCTGTGGAATTTGCATTTTCCCTGTGGCACATGGGTATCCATGTGATTAGGCAAACTGGTGTCTGATTTGCCCTGTGGGGCTTATGAAGGATTGGTATTGAGGACTGGTCCAGAGTGTTCCGCTGCCTTGTGCTGTGTACTTCCCAGGATAGGCCCCAAGATCTGTGTGTGGCTACCCTGCATAAACATTTAAGGAAAAGGCTGTATGTATATGCAGGCATATGTAGTACCTATCAAGGAAAAGAATGTTTGTTCTTTAAAAAGCCTATGTAGTTTGTAGTTAGGACATGCCCCCGGATAGCAGTAAATAGTTGTACTAATAGAGAAAGGGGATTTTTTTGTTGGGGAGGGAGCATTCCTCATTTCAGATATGTAATTGCATATAGTGTGAAAATTAATATAAATGATATAACATAAAAGTTCCATAGTAACTATATTGGAGATAACAGCTGGATTAACTTAATTGTGTTGCATTGTCATTCTCGTAGTTAATCTATAAACAATCAGAATCAGAATATTTATTGCCACAAGGCTGGTGGAAATTTGTTTTGACACAGCTACAGTTGGTGACACCATGACAATAGACATTTAACAGTTAGTCATGCATTGATTTATACTGTTTCTCATAAATTCTTGTATGAAAGTAATTATAATCTTCTGATTATTGTTAGAGTTTTGACAGTCTTCCACTCTTCTGTGTGTGACTCAGTGGCTTAGGGCTCTGGGCCTGTGATGGGAAGGTCAGCAGTTCAAATCTTATGCGTGGCAGAGTGATGTTACAATTGGGCCCGTGAGCAAGGCCCTCAGCTGTAATTGCACCAGGAACTGGCTGACCCAGCATTCTCAGTTGTTTGTTGTTTTGGAGAAAAAAAAATTAAATGGTTTAGACAGCACAGTGATCACTTGCTTCCCATTTAGATATATAATTTTCAGTAGCTGGTTGCCAACTTATGGCCTGTACTATCACAGGATTAGGTGCTCTCTTGAACAGTTTAGTGTGGCGAAGTTTCTTCTCGTCAAAACCCTTATACAATCTTGCAGAATATACACCTGAACATGGCATTTCCATTGACATTGTGATTATTTTTCAAGTGCCAACAAACTGAATATCAATGTTTCAATATATAGCCACTGGAAATGCATTAGCTACCATGTTAAATAACTTGAAACAGTAAACCTAACTGTGTAACTGAAGAGTGTTTTGCATGAACTTACCATATTCTGTGTTGATAGCAATCAAGACTAGCAAAAATCTTCAAGGTTCTAAACCTGGCATTTCTACAAAAAGCAAAATATAATAATTTTTGTTCAGTCTGCTGTGCAGAATCATGACTCATTCTGCAGAAGTAAGCTTTCACATTTCTCTTTTGTTAATTCCTAAGGATTTCTTCTGTCTGCCGGCATGAGGTCCAGTGGAGTACTGAATAGCCTCAGTGGTGCCCCGGCCTCGTGACTGACCTGTTTGAAAGCCCAGTCCATGGTTGTGTGGAGCAGCATCCAGGCTGAGCGGCAGGCAGCCTCAGTGGCCGCCATGTTCGAATACTAATCGTCCTAGCAAAGCAGAGTCATGACCAGCTTAAAGCGATCGCAGACAGAACGATCTGTCGGAGGTTCTGTACCCGCCACGGATGAGTTTTATACTCGCCGCCTGCGCCTGCCCAATGGAGGGGCGCCGCCCCCTCGCAGCGAAAGTGCCCACTTGACTGGGTGCACACCTGGGGTGCCGAAAATGGGTGTACGGGCTCGAGTAGCTGACTGGCCTCCACGTAAGGATGGAGGAGGTGTGTGGCACATTACCGTGGAAACTGACTCCCCCAGCACCGTCGGAGGGACACCGAGTAATCTTTCATCTAAACTTGGCCACTTAGTCAGCCCTCAGGACTCGTCCATGCTGCGCAACATCCAGAATACACTTAAGAGCAAGATGCAAAGTGCCAGCCGTGGGAAGGACAACCGCTTCCTGTCCCCCGATGGCTATCTCGGGTCCCCTCGCAAAGGCATGCGGCGCATCCGACAACGAAGCAACAGCGATATCACCATCAGTGAGCTGGATGGAGATGGGGCTGAAGGATGGTCCTTTTCGGGGTGGACCCCCATGCATAGGGAGTATGGCAGCACATCCTCTATCGACAAGCATGGCTCCGGGGAAAGCTTTTTTGACATGCTCAAGGGTTACCATAGTGACCTACCAGACCAGCGTAGTTCAGTATCTGAAAAACTGGGGGAGTTATTTAGTGTAGCCCCCAAACTGGCAGGGTTAGACCTCCCAGAAGGACCAATAGGTGTGCATCGAGGTAGCCCCTCGAGTCGCTTAAAGGAGAGAGAGAAGCCCCTCAAAAAGCGATCAAAGTCAGAAACAGGAGGTGAGTCCATTTTCCGGAAATTACGCAGTGCTAAAGGGGATGGCTGTGATTCCCGAGCCGGATCAGATGCAGAGGACAGCCGGTCTGAGGATGGAGGCCCGCCTGCCAAGCCGTGGGTCTGCCAGAAGGGCTTTGCACATTTTGACATTCAGAGCCTCTTCTTTGACCTGAACTCAGCCACTCAAAGTGGACAAGCGGCCATCAAGCGCAAGAATATGACCACTGGCGCCTCAGCTGCCGCAGCTGCCTCCGCCTCTACTACCTCATCGACCTCCTCTGTCCAAAGTGGGGCATCCAGCTCCCCCTGTGGCAGCCAGGAGGAGCTCAGTTTAAAGGACAGCCCCACCCTCGACCCCGGTGACGACAAGAGTAATGAGCTATTGCTCAGCTGTCCCTGCTTTCGCAATGAGATTGGGGGTGAGCTTGAGCGAGATATCAGTCCCTCCAAGGCAGGCAGCATCGGCAGTGGGGGATCTGCAAGCGGAGAGGATAGCCCCTTTGAGTCCTCACTCAGTTCCCGGTGCCCCAATGCTGCGTTAGCCATCCTGGAGGCCCCCAAGGACAGTCAGGGCATGTTTAACGAGTGGGGAAAACGCTACTTTTTGGAACACGTGGACCTGGGCTCTTGTTACTATAGGAAGTACTTCTACTTAAGAGGTGAGTTCTCTTCCCAAACATGTGAGAGTCAGTCACGCATATCACAAAACTGAGGTAAAATGATTCTATGTATTTTTGAAACAGAAAAAATGATATTTGAAAGAAAATTCATCTATCTAATAATTTTAGAGCACTGGAACTACTTTGGGATAGATGAGACCCTAGGACCAGTGGCCATGAGCCTTCGCAGGGAGAAGCTGGAGGACCACAAAGACCACGGTCCGCAGTATAACTACCGCATCATCTTCCGTACCAGTGAGGTATGCCACTGCTGAGCTACTCGAGCTCCTGCTCCTGTCTTCTGTCAGCCAGCTCGCCCGCTGCCATTCACAGTGTGGGTGTTTCTGACTTGAACAGAAAGTCAGTTTCAGTGCTTGCGGCCCACTTATGAAACATGCTGTGTGGATCAGCTTATCGCTCTCACAGCGGAAGGCTTTCTCTGGATATATTTGGCTTCGTTAACAATGCTTGTTGCAGAACTGAAAACTGTTGGTGTTCTGTTGAATCACCTTGTCAAATCTTAAATTGTAAGTTTTATTAGTTAACAACTATTTATTTTCATTTATGGGTCATAATCCATTTTGCATCTGTTTATCCAGTACTGGATTTCAGTGTGCTTATAGCAGGGCATAAGGCAATTTAGAGACACAAAATCACTTTACATGCTTTTAGACTGCAGGAGGCAACTCAATATCTGGGGTAAACCCTTGCAATATGCCTAAGAACATGCAAGCTGATACACACACAACCAGGGGCAGGATTACCACTGAGCCACAATGCCACCCTTATGATGTATTAGCAATAGATTTAATATGTCGTCCATCGTCTGATTGTACGTACATCCAATATAAGCCTAAAATCGAGAGATGTCCGAAGCAGACGTAGCGGACATTAGCAGACATATTTTACCACTTGTGAGGCATGTGGCAAGAACCAAAAGAAAGCAATTAAGCTGCAGCTATAAGGGTCAGTTAAATGCATGTGATATTGCTTCTTTTGTTATGCAATGTTTTTGACCTCTCCTCTATAATCCAAACATCCATTATCTATACCTGCTTATCCTACTGGGTTCTGGGGGGTCTGGAGCCTACCTGGAAGCAATGGGCACGAGGCAGGGAGCAACCCTGAATGGGAGGCCAGCCCATCACAGGGCACACCCACACACCATTCACACACACGGGCAATTTAGCAACTCCAATCAGCCTCAGCATGTCTTTGGACTGTGGGGGGAAACCAGAGTACCTGGAGGAAATGCCATGATGACACAAGGAGAACATGTAAACTCCACACACATGGAACCCAGGTCCCAGAGGTGTGAGGCAACAGTGCTAACCACTGCACCATCATGCTGCCCCCCTCCTCTATAATGATTGAAATGTGTTCAGATTTACTTATGTCCTCACTTTGGGGATGAAACCCAGACACAAGTTGAAGGAAACCTGTATACATATATATCTGCCTAAAGCTTATATGGCTGTTCCAATAAAGGCTGCTGTTTTCAAGTGCAGAAAAAAAATGTTTTTCTTTTGAACCTGCGCAGTCCTGATCTGGTTAAGCACATATCTTAGTCCTCATATTACTCAAATGTTTGCCTTTCTGTCTATTGATTTGCAGCTGACAACACTACGGGGGTCCATCCTTGAAGATGCTGTGCCCTCCTCCTCCAAGCATGGTATGCCACGAGGCTTACCCTTGAAGGAGGTTCTGGAGTACCTAATACCGGAGATGAACACGCACTGCCTACGACTGGCCCTTAACACACCTAAGGTCACCGAGCAGCTTATGAAGCTGGATGAGCAGGGGGTACGTTTACTTCCTAGTGGATCTCTTCAGTGAATTCTACCAGAATGTTCTACATTTGCGTCACACTTTGTTAAGATTCATTTTGTACGCATCACAATAACATTGCTGCACCCTCCACTGATGCTCTTTCCGTTTGCCTACAGCTTAACTTCCAGCTAAAGGTTGGGGTGATGTACTGCCTGGCAGGGCAGGGCAGCGAGGAGGAGATGTACAACAATGAAGCAGCAGGACCAGCCTTAGAAGAGTTCTTGCAGCTGCTGGGGGAGCGTGTAAGACTCAAGGGCTTCACCAAGTACCGCGCTCAGCTCGATACAAAAAGTATGTCCTGTGATGCATGAGGCACCAGCTTTAACTCATTTTATACTGCCGTACAGCAACTCATAGAAACCATATCTGCTGTTACGAGTTAAAATGAAATCACATACTACCATCAGGGCATTTGCCAGACAGGTTATCGAGTGAAAACCTTTGTTTCTTGCTGCTTCTTCTAGGGTTGCACAATCACACATAATGATTATTTGAGATATTTGGACTTTCGATAAAAAAGGAGAGGAAATTTATCTGAAATAAACTATAGACAAACAGAACGTATTATTTAACAATGCAGTGTCAAATAAGTTAATGGTATTACTTGTGTAAACAGACGCAAATCAGTGTCCACAAACATGGCGTCATTAGAGGCCTAATGGCGGGCATAAAATTTTGTCTGGATGCTGGCATTTCAGCACTATATGGGAGTTTACTTACACACACAATTTGATAAGCAGATTAGTAGTATATATTAATGAGAGGCATATTGTGATATCCCAAGGTTAGTAATCTGTGTAAATGCGGCGCATCCTTATGTTTAATGAACATGCCTGAAAATCCCTTTTGTAGATTTCATCTCTTGTGTGCCATCTTGGTTTCTGGGCTGCTGCATAGCTGTTAGGGTGCTGATAGCTGAAAGGCTGCTGCAAGCTGATAGGCTGCTGATAGCTGAAAGGCTGCTGCAAGCTGATAGGCTGCTGACAGCTGAAAGGCTGCTGCAAGCTGATAGGCTGCTGACAGCTGAAAGGCTGCTGCAAGCTGATAGGCTGTACCCTTCAGTTGTGGATTCAAGGCTGGCTTGAGGCCAGTCTCACCTGTTGAATGTTTATTAGGTTTTTTATTTTGTGGGTTATTACATACTGTATTTTCCTATTTTTATGTTTTCCCCAACTTCTGCAATGTTTTATTATTTCTGTGTATCATGGTCCTCGTCTCTTTGGTGTTGTTACCCTGGTGTTTGGTATGCATTCTTAGTCTCTAGTGTTTGCTATGTCCCTTAGTTCTGTGTTCATTTAATGTTACTGCTTCTACCTCTTTCCCGTTGTTTTTGTAACTCCCTTGATGGGTTAATTGATTATGAGCTACACATGTCTCTTGTTTGCCTTGCTTACCTCTTTTTTGCCTCTTATTTAGTTCCTGCATCGGTGCTGTTCTGTAGTCTGTCATTGTTCATGTTCATGCCCATGTTACTCTGCATTAGGAGTTATGTTTGTTTCTTAGTTCTTCTCCCGTTGTTGCTTTGTTCCCTGATGTTATTTTTTAAAATGGTTTCTTTAGTACTTATTTTTCCCCATTAGTTTTTGGCCCCCTGTGGTCCCTTTAATTTGTGCCTTTCCCTAATATGTTCTGTTTAATTCAATGTCTCGGACCTGCAAATGGATCATCACTTTTTTCACACCTGTGCCATGCTGTGCCATAACAGTTGTGTCTACTGAGCTGTCCCTTTGTTCACCACCACAGTAGTGCTTATTGCTTCCATGATTTACCAAACACTAGTACAGTGGTACCTCAGAACTCGAATTCAATCCGTTCAGAACTCCGGATTGGATCCCAAAAAGTTAGAGTTCTGATCGAATTTTCCCCATAAGAAATAATGGAAAACCAATTAATTGGTTCCAGGTCCCCAAAAATTTGTTTTTTAGCATTTAAACACAAATTGAACTGGACAAAACAAGCAAAACATAACTGTACTAAACACATCTAAGCGCATTTATCAAAACAGTAATTTTTAAAGTAAGAAACTAAATGTATCTAAACAATGTGTCCTGCCCCAATCGTCTGCTCCTTCCATGTTCCACACCCTCCCGGTTTCCCCGTGTGGAATCCCCGTGTGATCAGCTGTTTCTGGTTGTTGTCATTAGTCCTCTATATTTAGTCCATGTTTCAGTTTGTTTCCCCAGTTCGGTCATTGTATTGTCCGTCTGCATTTTGCCTGCTTTGCCTGTAATTAAACCCCGTATTCCCCAATACCCTGATGTCTGCGCCTTTGTCTCCATTCCGTCCCCACTGGGCATGACAATATTATTATAATTAAATGTATTAATGGTTTATTATTAATATTAAAATAATGAATAAGAAATCTTTATTTTAAAATATATTTTATTATATAATAATAATCACAGCCAATGCGAGGCTGAGACGTTACCCTTTGTTTGAGACGTGCTGCAAATCATCCGTGTACTAGTCATCTTAGGTCGTCATTCACGGTTTGACTTCTGAGATTCTGATCGAGTTCTATGTAATTTTTTTTTCGAAATGATTGGTTCAACTTTTAAGAAATCCGAGTTCTAATGAGTTAGAGAACTGAGTTACCACTGTATGTGTTCCACTGTCAGAATTTAATAAGCATAAGAATACGCTGAAATTATACAGATTAGTAACTTTTGGGCGTGACAGTATGCCTCTCATTAATATTTTATGCATATTACTAATCTGCTTATCAAATTGTGGGAGTAAGTAAACGTCCATATAGTCCCGAACATTTTACATCCATCATCTAAAACCCTGGTAATTATTGCACACACGCACATATATTGAGGTGTAATATCATGCTGCCCTATTTTCTACCTTGGTTGTTTTATACTTTGATATCTTAACCAACAACATTAAATTCTGTAGTGAATTTTAGCTGATGAAAAATCATACTCTTTGTTCACAATTCACTTCGTATTTACGTTCAGTAGATGCAATTATCCAAAGCGATGAGCAAGTGAGGCAAATAGCATATTGTAAACAAACATACTGTCCAGGGGTCAATTAGGTATAACAACTGCACATCTTTTAACCCTGTGATGCATGAGTGATATGACCCTACACTTTTCCATAAGTGGGTCATTTTTGACCCACTTATTAAAACCAATGAGTTTTATGCTATTTTGT
>JAODUD010010129.1:0-11816 GCA_026784285.1 Stomatorhinus walkeri
ATATATATATATATGGCACAAGCTTGCTCACAGGCATTTAGTACGAAGGGATGCTCCAACAACAAGGTAACATTAACCAATGACATGTGACCTACCCTCATTAGAGCATGAGCTTTCAGGTGAACCGGACTCCTGTGAGCCCTCAGGCTGTGCTACGTCACCTTCAGGAGACTCCCCCTCCACCGGGGCGCCCTGCATACGCTTCTTCATCAGAGCAACCTGTGGAAGGAGATGTCCTTCATAGTCAGTCGACCATAAGGAAAAAGACTATAATTGTGATTAAAGTCCCCAAAGGGTCCCACCACATACCTGGGTCTGCAACACAGTGATCAGCTGGTCCTTTTCCTCCAAAGCAGCATCAAACTCTTCCTGTAGATGTTTTTTGGCCTGCTGGTCCATCTGCAGTTCCTGGTAACCAAACAGAGACAATGTACTGTAACAATCGATTGGTCAATCCATTCAACATGGAAACCACTTACAAGCCTAGTTCACTGCCATACTGCCCGCATTGGCTCTTTTAAACAATTTAGTGGATCCACAGCTCGAGTGGTAACCATTAAAACAGCAGACACAGAGGGAGCAGACACGCTGTCACCGAGCAAGTCAACTGAAGGAGCCAGGCAGGCAGAAACACTAACCTCTCGCAGCTCGCCAATTCTGCGCAACGCTTTGTCTTGACTTTGACTCAGAATAACCTGGAAATAAGACAAGATGTTACTCATAATTACATGCATATACTTATAAATATTTTAATGTCTTTCTTAAGCTTTGACATCTCAGCATGAGTTTAAACCTGCTGCACTACATTACATCAGCTGGCTCAATGTCAGGCACCCATTCTATCATCCTGTACCATACACTCCATGCTGAGCTGACTACAATTCAGCTAACGGGCCAGACTCTCATACTGGAGAACAGAGCAGTTACCTGAGTCTTTTCTTTATCCCTCTGAATGGTACGGTAAGCAGTGACCAGCTGAAAGGGACAGAACACATGTTTAGAGATGTACCAATCCTTCGTGTGAGCCCAGTGATAGCGAGGACAGGGAATCCCAGTACAGTAGGGGTCACCCTGGACACACTCTCCTGCTCACCTCTGAGTACTTCCCCCTGTAGTTAGCCAGGCTCCTCTCCACCCGGTGCAGGCGATGAAGCAGCTGTTCTTTGGACAAGGTGTCAGAATTGCCTGGCATGTCCTCCGCCTCACTCTCAATGTCAGACGCGGGGTCGTAGGAGGGAGCGACACCCAGAGACTCACTCTCGAGCCGCGTGAGTGACTCGCGGGACGAGCTGCGCATGAGGCTCTCGCGCGAGGGGGTGCGCGTTAGCCCATCAGCTTTGCCGGGGGAGCGGAAGAGGGACTCCATGGAAGAAACCCTCAACTGCAGCTTCTGCGCCAGTGACTGCGACTCCTGCTTCTGCGCAATCAGGAGGGGTGGGGATGTTACACTGCAGGAAAACACTATTCACTTCCCAGGGAGGCAAAGTTTGAGGGCTAACAATTCCCCTTTATTGAGTATACGAATTATAACAGTGTTACATTAACATCCGTAAGTGACATCACGCACACTTACAGTTATGAGATGCAATGACACAAACCACACATAATTCATATACTTTATACATGCATCTACATACATACACATACATGTACAAATACACACACACGTACACACACATACGTACATATACACGTACACACACATACGTACATATACACGTACACGTACACACACATACGTACATATACACGTACATGTACACACACATACGTACATATACACGTACATGTACACACACATACGTACATATACACGTTCATGTACATGCACATACGTACATATACACGTTCATGTACATGCACATACATACATATACACGTTCATGTACATGCACATACATACATACACGTGCATATACGTACACGTACCTACACATACATACACGTACATAAACATACACATACTTTTTTTTCCCAAATGCACATTACTTTGGGTAAAACCATCCACTTCATGTAATGTAACAAATGTTTCTTCCCACAGCTAAGTAGCCCTTCCCAGTACTGACTGGTACAATCCTGTCTAAATAGCAACCCTCTGAGTTCCACTGCTACAAGCTGAACCAAGCTGCCCAGGAGGCGGGTGTGAGGGCTGGAGGCTCACCTGTGGTGAGGTGCTGTCGTCTCCATTCACGCTGCCCCTGGGTGGCGAAGCCTCACCTGCCCCCTTGCTGGTGTTCTGTGGAGTGACGGAGGCGGTGAGCATATAACCGGGAAGCCACACTCATGGCTATTAGCTCCCTCAGCCACACCCGGCATGGCCAAATTAGAGGCTGTGTTAACCAGGTTAGGACCTGAAGGAGTGGAAGTTCGGGAAGCCACCCGGCACGTCCATGCAGGGGGTGGGGGGGCAGGGGAGTGGAGGTTAAACTCTATACAAATACTACAGGTGCAACAGAGCCATAGGGCAAAAAGGCACACACTCACACACACAAAGCCAGACCAGTTAGTACAAGGGCTTCCTGGAGGCAAAGCAGTGCATTCCACACCCTGTGCCATCAACCCTCTGCATTTTACATGCTCCCTCCTAAATACCACATCTTTGTTAAGCTGGACAAAGCATTTCCTGGCCTCCATGGTCTCATTCTTGTTATCTACACCTTGAACATGACAGTACACAACAATGCCACATTCACAATGGCCAATCAGAGACACTACTATACTCAGTGGCCAATCAAACAGTTTCTGGAAAAGCCAGCGACTGCTGCAGCTGCAACAGGATCCTAATGCTAAGTCTCAGATGGGGAGGATCTATATAGCACCAAACCCAATCTGTAAACCATGCCGTTTAGATCTGATCTCTGTTCTGCCGAAATATACCCCTCTTATTCACTGCTCATTTACTCTTATGTTCATTGGATATCTGGCTAAAACCAGTCTACTAAATTTACATAATACGATAAACAGAAAATACTGGTGCCAAAACTCAGTAGCAACAACAAAATAATCATCTAAATATGTGATAACTGGAAGAACTCAGAATTTTTATAATACAATATGCACACTACACTGAGCCAGCAATTACTCAGAAAAAAACTTCAGTGACATGAAATTTAAGGGAACTTTCAAGCTCAATTTATGTTCAGCTAAAGGACGCTGCACAGAGCAAAAGAAGGGAGGGTGCAAACTCCGCAGAATCATGACACAAAAGGGAAGAATGGGGTTAAGGGAGAGTCACCACTGACGGAGGAAATGTGGCATGGGGGATCCTGAGGGAGCAAGGTCACTGTGCACATAGGAAGAAAGGGGTGGGGGCCACTGTACAGAGAAGTGGAGGGAGGGCCATTCGCTGGCAGGTGCAGAGTTATCCTAGTGCTGCCAATTCAAAACCTCTGTATCCGGCAGAAGGAATGCAGCCGCGGGCATGCATGACAGCAGCCTGACGGCAGTGTTTCACTGGCGAGCTGCAATTTACCAGCAATTAAAACAAAAGAATAAAAAGTCAAACACTAAAATTAAAACCAGTTTAAAATCGAAATGAATGTCAGTCTTTCCTCCTTGAGCAGAAACAACTGCAGGAGTCACACCAACTCTTCTCCCAGAACAACTCAGACTGCAGCCTTCACTCCGTCTTGTAAGTATACAGACACTGACTAATACAGACCACACTGCAATTCACCATCATTCTGCAGTCTGGGAGTATGTGACCCAAGCTGGACTGTCACCCTGACTACTGTGTCCCAGCCTTATGTCCTATGTTGCCTGCTATAGACATGAAGTTCACCATGACCCTATACTTGATAAAACAGTTTGAAGATGGGTGGATGTAACATGGAGTATAACCTGACAATTTCATGTATGATAACAAAAAAAAAAAAAAAAAAATCACAAAACTAACCAAAACAGATCAGAAAAGCAGAAGGGCCATGAGACAGACTACAAAGTATGCACCAGGAGTCTGAGCAAGCCTCTGGCCAACTTCCCTGAATTAAAAACAAAAAAAAAAAAATGTAAAAAAGAACGTGCAGGTCTGGAGCTGATCCACCAAAAAGAGAGGGCAGGTCAAAGGGCCATCTAGACACACAGACAATAGGGGACCAACAGGACCAACAGGAGTGAGAACTCAGCCAGCTTAAAGGCGATTTAAACACCTACACACACATACAAACAAAAATCCAGGGTTAGGTGCAGGGTTAGAGGAGAGATGCCTTTGAGGAACAGAGAGACAGTGTTGCAAGCAGGTCATTGGTTCTATGCAGGCCAGCTCCTACCCACTCAAGGCATCGTTAGAGGAAGGGGAGGCTGGGGGGACTGGGCCTGGGGGGGGGGCAGGAGCAAGGGCTTTAGGACAGGACTCACCGCAGCGACCACCTCAGCGGCTGTGGGTCGTTTGGAATGGTCCAGAGCAAAGATAGTGTACTCAGAGAGAAAGGCCGGCTCAGCTATCATCCCGGCCAGCAGCTGAACCCCACCAATGAGATTGGAAGGGTGGCAGTAGTTGGGTGGGGGGGGGGAGGGAGACAGAGAGCATGAGAACAGAGAGTGAGATGGCCTGTGTCTACTGGAAATGACTGTCGCAGTACGGTGCCAGAGCCCCTTCGCAGGGAAGAGAGAGGGAGGCCCAGCTAGTAGATTCATGGAGCCACGTGGCACATGCCCGTCTGACACCGGCTGTCTGCCAGGCCTCTGTGGCCCCGGTGATTCAAAGGGCGCAGCGTAAGCATCTGACAGAGACAGATCTCACAAGGACGTACAAGGAAAGCTTAGAAATAAAGGCTGCATAGAGGCAAAAAAAACTCTGAAAGATGACTTAAGTGCTTTAATAGTTTATCAAAGATTGATTTACTTTTGATTAAAAAAATTTAATCCACAAAGTGAAGAACCGATTCTTGGTTTGACCTACAATTCTGTATTGGCTTTCCTATGCCAAAACTGCCAGATAGGCATGTACTGTGTCCATCCAAATACTATTCCTGGGATTCATCTCACTGGTTCTGAACTTTGAATAATATGGCACAGAGTCCAGATATCTGAGAATCCCTGACCCTTATAATCATGGGGTTTTCCCCAAACTCCAGACCACGGGCATTATTAAATGTTTTATGGTCCACCACAATCACATCGCCTTCCATTTCAATGTCTAAAAATAAGCGCAGACCCCAATCCAGTATACTCTCCAGCTATGAGAATGACAGCTAACCAACAGTCACATGACAAGATGTTAAAGAAGCTGGGTCACATGACTGCAAGGATCTACCAAAGGCTAGGTTTCAGTGCACTAATGCAGTAGACATACAGCACTGTTCTCTAGCAGCTGAGGAATGCAGTGTTTTCCCCCCTCAGAGCCACACCTACATCCAGATTAATGACACCAGCTGGATTGTCCAGAGGCCCACAGTTCACATCTTCACAGACCTGAATTAACAGCATCTACACATTTCCTTGCTATGTTTGATGCTGGTCCTCCACTTGTGACACAGGTGCTTTATGAATGTTGAGAACGTGCCACATGCATGTGTGATAATCCCACACAGTCCATGCACACATGGAGAAATTTACAACAGGAAAGTTTTACCACTTCAGATACATCACCTTTACCACTCCTAACAGCCCTGAGAAAGCACCCTATATTAAGCATTAACACTTTCAATATGGTACAAACCACTTACAGTGAACACGGTTATAGTGATCAATTGCTTGCATGTTTCAAAAAGCTTGAGAAAATTATTCCTATACTGATACAGTTTAAATAATTCACTTATAGTAATCAAGTAGTCCACTTAGTGTTCATTTTTGGGGCTCTTTAAACATGACAACATATGGAAAAAAGTAAAACTGTGGTAATTAAAAAAAAATCTTTACTTTGACTGCCCTACTTTGCCGTGTGGTAACCTGTCTGCTTCCAGCAAGCTGCCTGAGGCTTATGCTGCGTACACAGAAAACACACTGGAAACCATTTATAGTGATCTGGTTGAAAGTGATCACTATAAGCAGATAACATATTTCTTCTTTATGTTTCGGGCGGATTGCCATCTAATTTGTATAAGTATTACAACGTCACTACCTAATTTTATTGGCTATTTCAAAATACAGTGCTGTGATTCAGAGAAAATGACTTCCTGTTGCATTTATTATGGACTTACATGGCTCAGTCAGGAATCACCACCCCGAGTTCATGCTTTAGGTCTAAAGTAGCTGTGTCATCATTGCATGGCCTTGCATAACTACATTTTGGATTTTTACTCAAAACCACCAAGCTAATTTACCCAAGCTTAACCTAGTGATAAAGAGACTGGAATCCCAAGGTAAACAACATGATAACGTGTGGCCATTACAGGAGGGTGACCCTGCTCTGGGCCCATTATGGTGAAGCCATCATCCCTATTTGCTGTTCCAAAGCTCTGTTTGGTGTTTAGAGTCTCGGGTCTCCCACACAGTCGCGAAAACACACAGCCTTAGATTCTTTTTATTATGCTGCCATAGTTGGGACATTATCACAAACATGAGAATTTTTTGTAGAAACAAAAAGTTAACCTTCTCAGTATAATCCATAAATGCAAGACACCCTGCCTCATATCTTTTTTCTTCTCTTCTGGCTCCAAGATAAGAGGTCCGCTTGACCCAGCTTGCCTGCCTGCAGCACTGCTTGTTTAACAGATGCACTAACACTTCAGAACCAGTTACGTCTCTGGATCACCAGATCATGACCCCAGCATGACTCCCCAGCTGCTGTCACCTAAAAGCAAAAGCCCCCCTCCCGCATTTTAAAATGCAAAAAAAAAATATTTTGACTGTTCACAATATCATATGTAAATAGAAATGCAGAAACAGAATCACCTGTTACCCGTCTAGTTTGCAGACACTATTTTCAAAAACTGCCACTCAATCACCACCCCATATCAAGAAAGCATTTTGCCTTTCAGTTGTGAAATTTCCCATAAATTACTATAACGTGTTTTATTACAGTCCCGTAAAACATGGACTCATTTGATATATGGAATCATCACCCTGAACTTAATCTCTTGCTAAATGAAACCGGTTCTCCTCCTGGATCTGGTGCCATTACTTTTGTCCCCCATGGCAAAAAGCTCTTAGCGTCTCTTTCTGAACAGCCGCCCTCAATGCATGAACAGCCCCCAGCATGGGTTGCGTTTCCCTTTCAGGCCACGGAACAAAATCATCTTTTAAATAGCCTTGGGGCTCTGTCATTTGGGGGCTGGCTAAGTCAGGTATAATACTGACTTTTCTCAAAAGTGAATCCCAGCACACCACTCTGGCAGAGGCCAAATCTGTGTGGTTGGAAGAGATTGTGGATCTCTAAGCATGAGTTCGACCAATGAGCACTGAAACTGTGGGTCTGTAGCTGGCCTCTCACTTCACCACACCTTCATAAGCTTCCTCCATTTTCTGAGATGACCTGATCTTCATGCCATTCGACTCAAAATGGACTCAATGGATCCTGGGAAGGTTCTTCAAATCTTTTTTTATTTCTTTTTTATTTCTGTCCTCTCTCTTTGCCTCCTATCACCTTCATTTGGATGTTCCACAGTTGCTTGGTCTTCATAAGGGTGATGGATCTGCTGGCTCAGTAGCATTTGTGCTCCACTCATACCTTTGAGCACAGATGGATTTCAAAACAAGTGGATCCGTTTTCATTAAACAGGGCTACACGAGTTCCAATTAAAGTTGCTGACACCACTGGAGTGCATACCAGATATTCAGCCAATTATTATTGACATTCTAAAAACACCTGTACAAGTGGAAAGGTAAGTCCACTGAACACATAATGCAGCAATACGAGAAAGAACGTTACACCAAGAGGTGATAAAATACGCTCCCAAGTAAGTCATCAGTTCCTTGTAAATCATTAAACGGGGTCTGCCAAAATCACCACTGGAAAGTTAAGGGATTCACTGCCTGACTGGACCAGGAGCAAACATCTCCAAAGACGAAATGACTGCACTTGAATGATAAATAATTTTGTATTTCCTGCTAATGAAGAATCTCCATGATGATAAACCACTGAAGAAATTTAAATAACCAGTATAAATATGAAACTCAAAGAGAAATACAGTAATGCAATCAGGTTTTTCCAGCACACTTATGGCACAGTGGGACAGTGTTTATGACAGAGCAAGACTTCCATATCCCCGAGTAGGTCCTGATCAGAGTGTCAAGGGGCTGTAATCAGCAGCTGCTGATTTGTTCTCACAATGCTCAGCACAAACATCCACCTCCCAGCTGCATCTCTCCATCGTAAGTCGATGGGCATAGAACAGCAACGCCATCCACCGCAGCACAAACATCCACCTCCCAGCCGCGTCTCTCCAACGTAGGTCGACGGGCATAGAACAGCAACGCCATCCACCGCAGCACAAACATCCACCTCCCAGCCGAGTCTCTCCAGCGTAGCTCGATGGGCGTAGAACAGCAACGCCATCCACCGCAGCACAACTCAACCGATCACAAACAGCTCTACCTACTACACTAGCTTTCCTGCCATAAATACTATCCCATTATAAGGGAAATACAACCTGAATCAGGCGACACAGAGATTCTGAACATCTTAAGGTTTTACAAAGATACATTTCCGTGAGTAACTGCTGCCAGATTTCTGGGCCCAGTTATACATCTCTTCTCATGCTTGAGCCACTTCCCAGATCTTCACACCCCCCTCCCTAGTGAAGGGGTAGCTATCCATAAAAAGACTTCCTCGATCACATTTCTAATGGGCAGGAAGCTGTAAAATCCACAGTACCAGGGAACACGATCTGTGATCAGGAAAAATATGATGCTTCAGTTATATCCCGGATGAAAAAAAATAAAATGGTGTCTGATCAGCACCCCCTGTAAGACCATGGCTGTTAGCTGACTGACTCCATTGAACAGTGAACTCAGACCTAAAAAAGTTTAAAAAGGAGTGCAAGGTTCAAATCATTCAGTCTCACCTCTCGGTCAGTGGGCGCAGGAGGGCTGTCATCTTGTAGCAGGGAGGCAGCACGAGCGCACGGGTCCCGAGGGCCCACCTGCAAAGAACATTTTCACATCACTAATCAGTTAAACCTGCCAAACAACACTAGTGAGCTGTTGGAAAGACCTCTATCACAGTAATACCGCTTCCACATCAAGACCACCATCACATCCCAAAAGACTGAAAATTATCAAGCATGCAATTTCCATCTACTAATTTGAACACTAGACCAGGTGAAATCCTCTGTAAATGAATGATGTGTGGTGTGAATAAGGACACACTAACAAGCAACCTTCAGGCTGTGCATAAGTCCCAAGTGCACAAGGTTGTCTTATTGTTCTCAATTAGGCATGAGGCATGTTTTACCCTTTTATTTATGGTGGAATGTAAATTACGGCAAAAAATCTTTTATAAACACTGCAACTCCAAAGCCACAAGCATACACAATGACACCCCCCCTCCCTCCAATCCCTTAAACCCCCTCCCAGCTGGGGAGGGATGCCAGAGCACTCAGACCAGCTCTACTCGATTTAGCAACAGCTTCTTTTTCATGCAGTCACACTCATTACTTGTGAACAACCCCAGCACTCCAGTCTGAAATTCGGTTGAACCACTTAAATTCATAACTGTTTACACAATCTACACTTGTCAATATATGCATCCGTTACAAATAAATTGAATAATTACCTTACAATATTCTTCATGCACTTCTTTAGCATTGTTCATTCAGTGTAAGCTGTTTACAGGTACCTTTCTAAGCTAAGAGAATGTACAAAGCGACTGTACAGCCCTACTTGAAAGTTGCACTATGCACTGCTATTTATTTATTACTGTCCTGCATCTCCAACTTGTCATATTATTTGTAAAGCCATTTTAAAGTCTCGGGCAAACAGTATTTCGTTTCACTGAATTTCTGCACATTTTAAACAACAATTACGTTTTATTTAACTACACCCAGTACACCTAGCAGTATGGCGAAAACTCACACCACAAACTCTACCCGTACATCTTAAGTACATTTTCACGAGGCAGGTGCTATAACAATTTGGCTTTTAAAAATCCTTTAACCATTTTTTAATCCATCCTAAGATTGAGGATTCCATTGGTGCCTTGAGCTTGGATCTCCACACCAATACGACACTCAAATTGCAAACTGGGACCTCACTTGGACTATTCTAGCGACAAAACGATTAACTAGTAAACAAGTCTAACATTTCAAATGTCCAAAAACTGAAATGGAAAGTGGATTCATTATCGAGCAGTGATTTGGGTAATGATACAACTGCGAAAATGATAACCTTGAGTTGAATGACATCATTACGTGTGAGCTTAGAGCCGTGCCAAAGAAAGTGAAACAGGTGCGCGACTTCGGTGCGGTTGACCACAAGATAAAACAACTGCCACGGCGAGGGACAGAGGAGAGGATAGGGAACCGAGAAAGAAGCTTGGACGGTAACCAGGACACTGGAATGGACAGCGAACCGGGACAGTGGAGGGGACAACGCACCGGGACAGCTTTACTAAAGCTGTAAAACTCGGCTGAGCCGCTCCACCGACCTGGGCCTGCTGCTGGAGCTGCTGTTGAGGTTGGGCATTCCTCTGGGGTGACTGCTCCTCGTTTATTTTTTGCTTCAGTTTCTTGAACATGTTCCCACGCCGCTGCTGTCAAACGCAGGAGAAGTGCGCTTTCCGTACGTCGTTGACTTTAACCGAGTCGGCGTCTTGTCTTTCTGGCTGTCGCTTCTCATCTCCCCGCAGGTGAACAAAGATACTGCGCAGACGCGGTCGACGTGGAGCAAATCGAACGGAGAGCTACGGCAGGAGGAGAGGGACAAATCGAGCGTTCGCTACAGCCTGCGACAATAAAACTATTTTGTTATTGGTCCTCATAAGGGAAAGTGATGAAAAGCCAAATCACGACATCGCCCAAACCAGAACAAGTCATGTTTCCATTATTAGTCGCTATGAGGCGTAATAGTTTAGTGATATTTGTCTTTATATGTTTCTGTCAAACTCTGAAACGCTCTGTCTTGGTCCTGGGACATCTCTGATGTTTTATTGCAGGCTGTCAATGCATGTGACTAGAACACATGACCACAATATGAAATATATCTATACATCCATCTTGTAACCTCTCTTCCATAGCAGGGTTGTGGAATGCCGGGAGTCTAAATCAGGCAGCTTTGAGCTCAAGGCAAGGGAACATCCTGGCCAAGATGCCAGTTCGTGGATTTTATATGCTCACATGCACAATTGCGCTGTCTAGTCAATGTAGATTTTTCAGTTGTCAAAATGACCTAGGACTGAAAGAGCTGGAAGTGGAGTAGTGGAAGTGAGGAGTGCTACACACTGATCCATTGTGTTTAAAAATCAAATAGATGAAGTACAGAAATGCTGCATCCATTAACAGGTACAAGATATAATTATATATTTACAAATGGCATTATTTAATTTAAAAATATGATTAATTTTGTACACAGAAAAAGGGATTCATCTTTCAGTTAATTTAGGGGGTGTGAACCATTTAAATGTACACTCACCTATATGATTATTAGGAACACCATACTAATATGGTGTTTGACCCCCTTTCACCTTCAGAACTGCCTTCATTCAACGTGGCGTTGATTCAACAAGGTGCTGAAAGCATTCTTTAGAAATGTTGGCGCATATTGATAGGATAGCATCTTGCAGTTGATGGAGATTTGTGGGATGCACATCCAAGGCACGAAGTTCCCGTTCCACCACATCCCAAAGATGCTCTATTGGGTTGCGATCTGGTGACTGTGGGGGCCATTTTAGTACAGTGAACTCATTGTCATGTTCAAGAAACCAATTTGAAATGATTCGA
>JAODUD010010131.1:0-11799 GCA_026784285.1 Stomatorhinus walkeri
TTCTTTGTAAACCCTAGAAATGGTTGTGCGTGAAAATCCCAGTAACTGAGCAGATTGTGAAATACTCAGACCGGCCCGTCTGGCACCAACAACCATGCCACGCTCAAAATTGCTTAAATCACCTTTCTTTCCCATTCAGACATTCAGTTTGGAGTTCAGGAGATTGTCTTGACCAGAACCTTTTGAAGCTAATAAGAAGGCAGACAAAACCTTTGAAAATTCTTGGTAATAAGAATATTACTGTGATTAAAAAAAAATTCTTTATATAACTGTAATTCTATTGTGCATACATTACTTGGAATGGCATAAAATGCCTCTTAAATTGCCTGCACTCGCAGGTGTCTGGGAAAGACAATGAAAATCCGAAGGAAATATTTCAGGCCCAAACAGTGCCGCTTGCAAAATATCTCAAGTTAATGCACATTGTCTGTGTGGCTGTGAGAGCCTGACTTCACCTCGTTGGACTTCTACTATATGGAGCTAATAAATCTTTAAGATATAATATTCCTGCGATGGGCTGGCCCCCCATCCAGGGTTGTTCCCTGCCTCATGCCCATTGCTTCTGGGATAGGCTCCGGACCCCCCTCGACCCAGTAGGATAAGCGGGTATAGAAAATGGTTGGATGGATATAATATTCCATCTCGGCTGAAGTGGTATCTTTCGAAAGGAATATCATCCGGCAATAATAAAGGATCTTGCTGATCGTGCAAAACCCTCTCAATTTGAAATTCCCATATTTGTGCACCGATTGCAATTGGTCACTCATCCATGAATGGCGAGACCATAACTGAACGGGTTTCCATGCACGGACACTGATTAAGTGTATGATCTAATCCTTGTTTACGTGGAACATAACAGTACTATGACAACACATCCAGCAAGAGTTTCGTAAAACTGGCAGATCCATGATCATGCCAAATCGTCAACAATTACATCCGGCTAAATGAGTAATCCACATATGAAAAACACCCCCAGATACAAGTAAAATCCAAAAGCTAAGGATAAAATAAATAAATAAAAATAAATAAATAAATGGTGAGGTCACCCTCAGTAGAACCTTGAAGCCACACGTGGAGGGGTGTCAGCTTTTGTTTTTTATTTGAAAATGCCTTTGCTAAAGCATTTTGAATTGCCTTGTTTCTATATTGTGCTATATAAATAAAATAGTCTTGCCTTGCCTTGTCTTTTGAACCAGCCATGCAACCCATGAGCTACATCGCAGCCCAGAAAGCAGGGAAACATATGAGGGATGTAGGGCTACAAGACAGAGTGAACAGGATGGCTAGCAAAATCAGCCAAACAGGGAAAAAGAAATAGGACAGTGCAAAACAGACACCAAACCTGACAAAAGTCTTTTTATCCTTCTGAGTTGTTGTACGGTCCTATTGCATTGCAGGGTTCTTTCTATGTATATAAAAGTGATGCACTGTTCTCCGCTTCTTTTTACAGATTGATGGATGTAAGTCAGTATTTTGCTTGTTTTTTTTTTGCATAAATTTGTCAGTAACTCGTTACTTGAGGGGGCACAAATAATACAGTTTTAAACACCAACTTATGTATTAATTACCCAAAAAGTAAGTTTAAGTTACATACTGATCTCATGTTTATTCATTGATTGGTCAGCTTGCCCAATTGGTCCGCTTCTGCAGACTAGGGGTGGAAATTTCAAGTCCATAAAGTACAACACAAGTTCGGAACAAAGTTTTTGTCTCTACAACTGAGTATACAGAGTCACAGTCACAGAATACAGTAGAAACAAAACCTTGGATTTGTAATTTCTGGACCTGAACTTTCCACCCCTGTTACAGACAGAATGTTAAGGTAGGCAGCCAATATGGACTGTGTTATGAGGTGACCTCACCATGTGATGGAATTCCAATGAGGGGTTTCTGTGGTGAGAGTTATTCCCTTTGGCATGTTCTTTGGACCTTAAGACTTAGCAAACCATTTACATGCACATACAGCTATATAACACACAAAAGAGAAACACTGCGATAACAGGGAAACACATAATGGGGCCCCTTTAATGAATCTTTTATCTTTAACAGTTACTATATTGGTTACAGTAATGCGGGGACACAATATCGTAATACACATTTACTCAATGCATTAATTAATCATTAAGTAAGTGTTAGTTTATCATTAATAAATTATGATAGTTCATGTATTCTACACAAGAACTGTCAGTTAATTAACTAACTTTAATAACTAATAATAACTGTCATAATTGATTATTTTGGGTAGATGGAACTCATTAGCCTTGGCAGGCAGTCCATCTAGGAGAAGGAAAACTCTGATTTCAAACCCACAGCATCAGGTGTGCTGGACAGTTTCAACGCAGTCTCGACGCACGACGACCTTGTGTCCACGGATGCATCTTGAGCATTCAGCAACCATGCCACTGCCAGGGTTACCAGCCCCACTGCCTTGTGGGTATTTTCCGGGAGGAGAAAAGGCTACAGGAGTAAACCCAGACAGAAAATCCAGAGTGGAGCCCCTAAGACAGCTGGCCAGTGCTTTGCGCCCCAGCCGGCAACTCCTGCAGCCAAGCTGATGCCAAACGTATTGCTCTACTTTCCTTTGGACTTCACCTGCAAGGCCGAGAGGTGGATGCTAGTGTCCAGGCAGCCTAGTGTCTCCATAACCTGTGCCCAGGCTTGCGTCCTGGAGAGGTCACTCCAGTGCTGCTGTACTACAGCATTATCACAACACGGAAGACAGCAGTTACGAGTTATAAGGCCATGTCTGATTGGCGTAGGATAGGGCGCTACGGGCTGTCTTCGACGGTGGGAGGAACCATCGCGTTCCACTGGTCAGCTACCGCCCACCGCAAGCTGGGCAGCCCCCAGCTAATCGGGTGCCGACCCGCCACGGTCTGCCTGCTTCATTGGGTGCTTGGAGCTTAGAGATCAACTCGACAAGCAGACTGCAAACACTGCACCAGACAAACATCAACAGAAGAAAAAAACAGTTCTACAGCTGGGAAGCTGGAATGTCAGGACTATATGCCCTGGCCTTACAGACGACCTTTCTGTCATTGATGACTGCAGAAAGACCGCCGTCATCAACCGTGAGTTGAAGAAGCTCAACATTGACATCACCGCCCTCCAGGAAACTAGATTCAACAGCTGCAGACAACAGCCTCAGAGAAAAGGACTACACCTTTTTCTGGCAGGGGAAGAGACCTGAGGAACCATGACAGCATGGCGTCGGCTTTGCCGTGAGTAACGCCCTCCTCACCTCAGTGGTGCCTCCAGATGGGGGTACTGAAAGGATCCTGTCCGTACGACTCTCTTGCTGCACTGGCCCCCTGAACATCCTGAGCGTCTATGCTCCAAAACTCTCTATCCTGCAGAGATCAAGGATCAGTTCTACAAGGAACTCCTTGCCGCCATTAGAAGAGTACCTTCCTCAGAAGCCTTAGGCCTTCTCTGCGACTTTAATGCCAGGGTGGGAAGTGACCACGACTCCTGGCCCACGTGTCTTGGCCACTTCGGTGTAGGCAAACTAAATGAGAATGGCCAGAGACTTCTTGAGCTCTGCTCCTACCACAACCTCTGCATTACAAACACGTTCTTCTCCACCAAGCCTCATCACCGAGTATCATGGCGGCACCCCAGATCCCGCCACTGGCACCAGCTAGACCTGGTAATCACACGCAGGACTATGCTTCGCAGCTATCACAGTGCTGACTGCGATACAGACCACTCCCTGGTCGGTAGGAAGCTGCGACTTCAACCTAAGCATCTCCATCGCACAAGGCATAAAGGGCGTCCACGAATCAATGTAGCTAGAACCTCTGTTCCAGATCTATGCACTAAGTTCACAGAATCCATCACGCAAGCCCTCTAGGAACCCCCAACAGGCAGCGTAGGTGAGAAGTGGAGTTTCATTCTGGACACCATCTACCTTCAAGCCATGGCTGTGTTTGGCGAGAAGGAGAGTTGAAACCCCGACTGCCAAGCATGCAGTTCTCATCAAGGACAAGAACAACCACTCAGAGGGCACTCAAGCTGCACTAAGGAAGGCTAGGAGCAAAGCCCAATGCACAGCCCACCGCTGCGCCAACGACTATTGGCTAAACCTCTGCCTGAGCATCCAGCAAGCTGCTGACAGCGGCAACGCCCGTGGCATGTTCGAAGGCATGAAGAAGGCGATCAGCTCGTCTGCCACTAAGGTTGCACCACTGAAGTCCTCAACCGGCGACATTATCACAGACAGATCCAAACAGATGGAACGATGGGCCGAACACTACCAGCAACTCTACTCACCGAAGATGCTCTGCAGCACATCCAGACCCTGCCAGTTTTAGAGGAGCTCGATGCCTTACCTACCCCAGAGGAGGAATCCCTCAGGACATGCACGACGCCAACATCGTCACCCTCTACAAAAACAAAGGCGACCGCAGCGACTGCAATAACTACAGGGGCATTTCTCTCCTCAGCATTGCTGGAAAGACTTTCACCGGAGTGGTCCTCAACAGGTTCCAAGTGTTCACCACACGAGTCTACCCAGAGTCACAGTGTGGCTTTAGAGCTGGGAGATCGACAGCGGACATGATTTTCACAATTCGACAACTGCAGGAGAAGTGTTGAGAACAGCAGCAGCCGTTTAACGTCGCATTTATCGACCTGACTAAAGCCTTTGATCTTGTCAGTAGAAAGGGGCTCTTTACACTGCTCTCCAAGATTGGATGCTCCCCGAAGCTACTCAAGATGATCACATCTTTTCACGAGGGCATGCAGAGCACAGTACAGTACGACGGCTCTTCATCAGACCCCTTCCTAATTAACAACGGGGTGAAACAGGGCTCCGTCCTTGCTCCTACTCTCTTTGGCATCTTCTTCTCCTTGCTACTCTCTTACGCCTTCGACTCATGCGATGACAGCGTCTACCTCCACACAAGAACTGACGGGAAGCTCTTCAACTTAGCCCGTCTGCATGCCAAGACCAAGGTGCGTCACACACTCCTGCGGGAAATGCTGTTTGCCAATGACGCAGCGCTAGCAACTCACACTGAGGAAGCCCTCCAGCGACTCATCATCCGCTTCGCTCATGCTTGCAGTGCTTTCGGCCTCACCATCAGCCTCAAGAAGACCAACATCATGAGTCAGGATGTCAGCAGCATCCCCAGCATCCGCATCGGTGACCACACTCTGGAGGTAGTGGAGGACTTCGTCTATCTGGGCTCCACCATCAGCAGCAACCTATCACTTGACACTGAATTTGACAAACGGATTGGCAAGGCCACTGGAACGATGGCACACCTCACCAAACGGGTGTGGGAGAACACCATGCTGACCATCAACACCAAGATCCGTGTCTATCAGGCCTGCGTCCTCAGCACCCTCTTGTATGGCAGCGAGACATGGACCCTGTACGCCCGCCAGGATCACAGACTCAGCACGTTCCATCTCCACTGCCTGCGAAGGATACGGGGCATCACATGGCAGGACCGCATTCCCAACACGGTTGTCCTGGAACAGGCAGGCATCCTCAGCATGTATGCTCTGCTCACCCAACGCCACCTACGCTGGCTTGGCCACGTTCACCGCTTGGACAATGGATGGCTCCCCAAAGACATCCTCTACGGTGAACTGGACTCTGGCGTCAGACCAGTGGAGAGGCCAGCACTGCGCTACAAAGACATCTGCAAGCGCGACATGAAAGCCTGTGACATCAACCACACAACATGGGAAGCTGCAGCAGCAGATCGCAGTGGCTGGAGGCAGACCGTCAAGGCAGGTGTAAAGAACGGTGAACAAAAGAGACACCTACAGTGAGCAGAGAGTGAATCCTCAGTGAAACCAGACACCGTCTTCATCTGCCAAAACTGCACCAGAAGCTGTACATCCAGAATCGGGCTCTACAGCCACCAAAGACGCTGCATTCAAGCCACGGAGTAACCAAACTGGACACAGAATTCCATGGTCTCCCAAGACTGAGGACGCCACAGACAGAATTGATTACTGGTAAACAACAACCATGGAATCAGTGCATAACTAACACCAAGTTACTGATTATTTAATGCATTAAATAAGCATGTTCTACTACATTATTTGTGTCCTCAAAGTGTTACCTTTGTTACTATATAGAGTGGCATCTTGAAATACAAACTTAATTCCATAAGGTTGGTTGAGTTGTGATTTGGTTACAGTCCAAGTCAAATTTCCCCAAAAGAAATAATGTTAATTAATTTAATCTTTTCCAGACCCCCAAAAGATTGTCTATTTAAAGCTATCTACCTACCTAATGATAAAAGCATTAACAATCAATCTAAAGGGGGTACACATGAAAAACACACACACAAAAACAACCTGAATTTAACAATTTATGAGCACTTTACCTGTACTGAGGTGAACTGATGGATTACTGGAAGTGGCAGGTGGAGAGGAGGAGGGATGGAGGGTTTATTGTTTGGAAGGGGAGATGCGTCTCAATCCGTACATTTTTCATCAACTATATCTATCTCTGTTTGTAGTTCATTATGTAAGTGAGTTACTAAGTATTTGTGCCCCCTCAAGTAAAGTGTTACCAGTATGTCTGTCTGTACTTCTTGTTGTAGATGTCTCTATATGTGAGATAAAGAAACCGGGGTAAAAAATGTTTTTTTCTAACTTCATCTACCTTGCTTGTTTTTGATTTGCAGCTGCTTCTGGGGGTGGCACGGGGCTTGGTGGGTAGTGCTGTCACTATATGCCTGTGTGTGGGTTCAGATCCTGCCCTCTGTGTGGAGTTTGCATGTTCTCTCTGTGTGGTGTGTGGGTTTTCTCTGAGTGTATTGAATTCCTCCTGTTGTCTTGAAGAAGTGAAGTTACTCTAATTGGTGTTGCTTAATTGCCCCTAGTGCGATACTGCATGTGGCTTGTGATGGACCAGTCCAGGATTAGAAGGTGGATGGATGGATTGTTCTCAGGTTATTGGACTGTGGTTATCAGTACAAAGTCACCAAAAAGTTAGAAATACATTTGAAGAGTAAATTTCCAAAACTCATTCAGTCTGCTTTTTTTAAATGTTTAAAAAAATCTGTGGGCTTTTTGTTTTGGAAATTTAACAAAGGTTTTTTACAAAAGGTAATCTGTTATGTGTGAGCAGGTCTGTTTCTGCTAAGCATTACCATCAGTAGGTAACCCATTAATGTGTGTGAGCTGGCCTGTCTGTCATGCCCTACCCATCTGATCCTCCTAAACTTCATGTGAAATCCTGGTTTTTTTCCCTGTTTTTTTTCCATTGAGTTCTGTGTATGCCAGTCTGCATTCGAATATGTTTCCCGAGGTCTGTCATTGAAGTGTTGCACTGTATAATGGTGCCAGTCTTTACCTGTTCCATGTCCCTGCTCCCTTTTAACATTAAATCCTGTGTTGCCCCATCATCTCCTGCTTCCCCGCTCCATGCACCGCGATCGGTCATAACAGAATTACAGACCTCCAAAAGAAGACGCCTCGAAACAATGACGAAAAGGCTTCCTTCCTCACTGAATAGAATACCTCGACATAACCCATGAAGTGCTCTACTGGCTACGGTAGCCAGAGATCTGGGAGGATCCAGCTGCCCAAGCCCTAGCTAACAAGAGCAGGGACATCCTGGAAGAGATATACCTGCCCGGCGATGTGCACCAAGCAAACGAGGTGCTTGGCAGCCTTCGGCAGCTGAGAGAAAATGCGGTTGAATCAATTATGGGGTAGGTTGCTATCAATAGCGGACTACCCCACAATCTGCTGCCTGAAGCACCCCCGATTTGGTCAAAAACAGGGAGAAGGCAGAGACGACGGAGTACCTGGAAGCAGGAATACACTCTGGGATCCTCCTGGGGGCTACCCTGGTTTCGTGTGTCTCCCCTGCCAGGTGTCGGAAGATGCCCCTTCCTATTCTGGACCCAGCAGTGTTTAGCCCTTACGTCAACACCGCCGCTTTGCACAAGCAGGTGCCCGAAGCCTGCATCACCACCACCTGTCAGCCTAGTAGGGCAGCGCACCTGCCCGCTCCTTCGCTGCTAGTGCCAGCAGCTCGCCCCTTTACTGGGATGTGCCAGGCACTTAAGGAGGAACAGGTCAGTTGGGGAAGCTATCCTGTGGGTTCCTAGGATCCAAAATGGGCACATTCTTGCCTATTTCTGATCTGCCCGACCTGCCTCTTCATGGCCTGCCTATACCTGGTGTTCCTGACCCTGCTCGGAGGCCCCTGCTGTGCCGCCGCCCAGCGAGGTTCCAGTCCCAGTGGCTGATGCACCACCCTGTGGGTTTCCAGTCCCAGAGGCTGACACACCAACCGGTGGGGTTCCAGTCCCGCCAGCTAATGCACTGTCCTGTGGGGTTACAGTTCCAGCGGTTGATGTGCCATCCTGCGAGGTTCAAGTCCCGGCAGCTGACGCACCACCCTGCAGAGTTCCAGTCCCGGTCTGTGACCTGGCCCCAGAGGTTCCCACTCTGCGTGTTCCAGACCTGTCCCCAGTGCCTCTGATTCTTGTCCCTCCGGCTCAAGCCCCCCCAGGTTCCTGACCCAGTTCATGCACCAACAGCTCCCAGGCCCCCAGTTCCTGTCCCCGAGGAGGTTCCGGACTGCGCAACCACTGCTCCTTCTCCCTTTGAGGAGGAGCTTGAATGGGACCCCTCAGGGGTTTCCCTGGTGGCCCCACTGGACTCTCCAGGGGAGTAACCCCTCTAAAACCTCCATAGCAGGGCAGATCCCAACCAGGTCCCCACCTTTCAGTCTCCTGGAAAGGGAGAGGACAACTACGCCAGGATTGTGTCCCACCCGCCCTGCACCCTAGCTCGCCCTCTGTCCCCTGGGCTTCTGCTTGATGTTTGCCTGTAGGTCCTCTGGCTTCGGTTCAGCAGTCGCCTGCGGTTCCCCAGGCTTCGGCTCGGGGGTCGCCTTCAGTCCATCCTGCGGCGTCTTGTCGGCCGACTATGGGGGTTCTGTCGTTTGATCCTCCTGTGTGCCACACCCCCTCATTAACCTATTGTAAAATCCTGATTGTTACCAGCTGTTTCCTGTTTTTTTCCAGTTGAGTCCTGTGTATTTCAGTCCATGTTCAAGTATGTTTCCCAAGGTCTGTCATTGAAGTCTAACTGTATAGTGCTGCATGTCTTTACCTGTTCCATGTCCCAGCTCCCTTTTTCTATTAAATCTTGTTTTACCCCATACAACCTGTTCCTCTCCTGCTTCCCCGCTCCATGTACCATGATCGGTTATGACCCTGTCTGAGCTGTACATTAGCATCAGTGGCAAGGCTGTATTCAACTATGAGGTCACCATGATCCAGACCCCAGTAATTTTTTAAGAGTTTAAAATAAAAATTGCCACTGAATATTAACCTGAATAAAAACTCAGGCTAACTAATGTTTCAGGTTACTAATTACTTTAAAAAAACACAGCTTATGAAGGGGACGGAATCGATAATGTGATTGATGAGACCCACCCCTCACCCCAAGGTCCTGGACCTCACTATTTTTCAAATCCTGGCTACGGACCTGATCAGTAGGTAACCCATTAGTGTGTGTGAGTAGGCCTGTTTGTGCTGAGCATTAGTGTTAGTAGGTAACCTGTTATTATGTGTGTGGCTGATTCTGGTACTCTCCCATCCCTCACAGCTTTCTGAGGCCATTAATAACTGCCAATCAGTGAACAATTCCTGGGCGGGTCAAAAAACTCAACCTTTTTCTGGGACAATGTGGTCTGGAGAGCCAAGCCAACCATACAGGCCTGGAGAACAACCAGCGCAGTCAAACTTCCCCTATTTTCCTGGGCAACCAACCTCATCTACTGCCCCCAGCTGGCCTGGAAACCCAGGACAATCAGCTGGACAACCAGGCCAGGTGCTCTGCCCAGAGCAGCCAAACCCACCTGTTGTACCTGGATGGCAAGGACAGTCCAGTTGGCCCTCTCAGCCAGCCATACCCGCCCTGCACCCTGGCCAGCCCGGATGGCCCGGCCAGACCCCATCCACTCCATCCCAGCCCTGGCCCTGCCCACCCATTGCACCATTGGTGAGAAACCCTGCTTTTAGTCACAGTCTCCTTCAGGCAGTAATTCATCATATCACTTCGCACAGGAAATAGCCCTTAGTAGGGCTGGGGTAGCAATGAATTGGCAGCAACATAAGGGTACACTGGCCTGCGAGGTATCCACATGTTATCAAGCATCTGTTATGCATTTCATAGTCATCAATTCTATACCCTACAACCTCCATGATAATCAAATTTATTATCAAATAATGTTAATAAGCATTTTCCTATTTCAACATATTTAGGTTAGACTTATTTATGGTTTTTGCCAGTGCAAACCGTCTTTCTGAGTTAAAATTGTACTGTCAGGATTTACTAAAGATTCATAGGGAAAAGTCAAGGGTGGGCTGGCATTGACACAGTAAATTTTGCACCTGACCATATTGCATATGCATTTGTTGGAGTCCCCAAGGTGTACAGTCTTTATTGTTATATTAGCTCATGTTTTTCATGTATTTGACACAACTGTATCTTGTAAAGCTTAATAGTTAATGTATGAAGCAGCACTTAGCAGTCCTCTCTTTTTCTCTCATACAGGCAGTTCCATACCACATTGACCTCCCGAGAGGAGTGTATGACAGGATGCTGATCACCATCCGCGGGCAGGTCAACCCCAATGCTAACAAGTGAGCTGGCACTCTGGCAGTGTGTGGGGAAGGGACACTCACTATACTCACAGCTCATTAGAGATTAGACATTATTTGACACATGTTCTTTCTTGTTGATTCAATACAGTTTATTTTTATATAGCGCCTTTCACAACAGTGTCTCCCCAAGGTGCTTTTTATGGGCATGTTCTGTTACATTACATCTTTAAGAGCGAACAATTCAAAAACAGGGAAAAGGAGAAATGAGAGAAAGGGAAATGAGAGAAATAAAGTCAGATGACAATGGAGGAGAGGAACCAAAAACTCTCAAGTGGGGAGTTTTTCCCATATGAAAATTGCAGACAAAAAAAAGTACCTGTCACGCCTCCAGGGGCGGGGCTGCACAGCAACCAATAATTACTGCGATCTAAACAAGCTACTAAACCCCAACGCAAGCACCCGGTATTGTTGCCATGCATATGCCACGTACTGAGCACTTCTCTGTCTTGTCTCTTACCCTCCTGTCTCGCCTGCCTTCTTGTATCCTGCCATCCTGCCTGTCCTGCTTCCCCGGTCATCCCTGCCTGCCTGCCCGATCCTGCCTGCCCCGCATGCCTTGCCTGCTCCATCGCCCTGGTGTACCTTTGTTCTCCTGTCCGTCCCATCGTCTCCTCATCTCATCTGTGTTTGTAGGACTGAACAACCCGGCTTCTGACCTTCCGCGATCAAACCGAATCCGCTTGTCTCATCCCTCTGGCTTTTGGTGCACCTGGTTTTCTATTAAAAGAACCATTCTCCTGCATTCCGGGGTCTGCCTCATCTCTGGTTGTATTTCATCACAGAACCCTTAATTTAATATTTTGTGGCACCAGTGGTGAAGGAAGTCCTGAAGCTTAGTATTTAAGTAAAAGTACAAATATCCTGCAAAATATGTACTCAAGTAAAAGTAGAAGTGCTACATCAATAATCTTACTTAAGTGAAAGTACTAAGTACTTTTAAATTTACTTTAAAGTATTTTTTAAGTAAAAGTGCTCACACAATGGTTTGTGTCAATGTGTAGGGAGTGCCATTTTGTAATAGAATAGTAGATATACTGACTTACGTCTCTACTGATGGCATTGCTCGTAATACAGTGATCCCTCGCTACTTCGCGGTTCACTTATCGCGGATTCACGACTTCGCGGGTTTTTAAATATACAGTAG
>JAODUD010010132.1:0-11767 GCA_026784285.1 Stomatorhinus walkeri
TTTTAAAATTACTACACACTGAATATTAAACTGAAGCTTGACATAAAAAATTAAATCGCAAATCAAATCGTAATCGCGATTCAATATTTTCCCCAAATCGTGCAGCTCTAGTTGGAACCATGCAGCTAAATGGTGTGACTGTGTAAGTTTTGGATCTGCACTCTTGGTTATCCCTCATCCGCCTCAGAAATCAGTGTGACTAAGGTGTCTCTCTCACTAATGTCTATCCTATCTGCACTACATGTAGACATATTAGCTTAATTATTTTTGAAATGCCTTTCCACTAAAACTCAAAATAGTCGCTGCGTAAATGAAAGTTAGGCCATCCCTTAGCTGCACTGTTTTACATAATGTTACATATAACCAATTACAATTATGTTTTGTGGGGCGTATTGTGTGTTAGGGCTGAACGATAAGTTCACATTGCAATACATTAAGATTTCGCAATATTTAGGTGTTGAAAATTAACAATGTAGCTAAATGTTACTTATCCGTTAAGATAAGTTGGTGGTGCCATGAGTTGGGCCAGCAGACGCAAAGCAGTGCCGACAAAACGAATGTGTCTTCGTGACCGGTTTTTGTTCACTTTTCTCCTTTTCACTTACTTTTATTTAATTTCTTACACATGCGCCAAAAGATCTGTGGGTGAGTCCTACAACGTGGACACTTTCCTGGCAGGGGAGATACCATGATCAGGATGGTGGTTCACCCAGGGTGAAGTGCAGCCATTGCGGTGCTGCTGTGCTAATCCCTGCCATTTCCCCAAGAGTGGGAATCTCCACTGCATAATTTCTGGTAGTGAAGGACTGTGTTCGTGCTCTCCCGTGACTCTTTGTTTTTGTGGGCAGTGGTATTTTAATGGTTTGGGGAGCGCACTTGTAATTGAAAGATTGCTGGTTCGAATCCCCGACTAACAAGGCACCACTGAGGTAACCTGAGCAAAGTACTACCCCCAATCACTGCTCCCCGGGCGCTGAATTAGCTGCCCCCTACTATGTCACGGTGTCACATAAGGGTTAAATGTTGTGTGCTGTGGTTTGTCAGCAATGACCACTGATCATCAAATTCTAATTCTGGGTGAGAATGGTTATGTCTCGGAGAGAGCATGCAGTGGTCATGCAAAAGCAGTGGCAGTAAACTTTTTTTTTCTTAGCATATATACTTGGTAATGTTGAAAAGGAACCATAATTAAAGTGGCAAAACTTGCTCAGCTTTGTTTCCTCTGACTGGGTAAAAATATTTTAGCACAACCTATTGTTGGTTTGAACCCAGCAGACTCTTGTGGCCCTTGCAATGTGACGATCGCATGGGCGTGGAATGCCTTGTCGATATTAATAGTGCACGTCGTACAAGCCTGGTGGCACAGTGGTGCAGTAGGAATTGCTGTCGCCACACAGTGCCACATTTTGTGTGCATGTTCACCCTGTGTGTAAGATGCTTTTTGGCGCATTCTTCAGTTCCCTTTCACTGTCCAAAAACATAAGATTAAATTGGAGTGCCAAAATATCCAGCATGTGTAACTGAGTGTAAACCAATTGCAATGCATATAATATATAATATAATAAACGATCACTCAATGAATCATCAGATTAATTGGTAAGTTACTCAATTATTGATGTAATCAATAGTGACAATGATATTTTGAAATTCCGTACTGTAGCATATTTTAGGAACTTCTCATCTAAAGCCTATGAAGACTCCAGTGACCTCATCCAGGCAGTGAGTTGATGTTGCTCCCACTGTATGTGCGGCTCTTTATGGATATTAACAGGTAGCAATTGTAATACGGATGGATCTTTTAGAATCCACTGAATTAAATTTTATTCTCTATGCAGGATTCTCTTCCCTGCTACCTGCATGGCATGCGACTTGCACAGACAATTTTTTTGCTCGGTATCATGAATCATAGGTGCATTTTATAACAAAACGATGAAATCCATTACAAATAAAACAGCAAGATGTAATACTGCAGTACATTTTGGGTATGACTCACTGTTTTATGTTTCATAAATACTCATCTAATTCTAGATACGATATACTTGCTAATGAGTAGTTAAGTATCACATATGAATTTGAATTCATAGGAAAATTGATTCATTAGGTGGATGAGATTTTAGGTGTCTTACATGGCTGATTAAAGCAAACATTAAACATTAATAACCCTAACAAGTCTTCTTTGCAATGAACTACAAAACAAAGAACTGACTACACCAGGGATCTCCAACTCCGGTCCTGGAGAGCTACTATCCAGTAGGTTTTCTATCCCACTTGGCTTCTAATGAGCCACACCTGCTCCTGGTATTTACCTGAGAACAGGTGTGGCTCATCAGAAGCCGGGTAGGATAGAAAATCTACTGGACGGTAACTCTCCAGGACCAGGAGTTGGAGACCCCTGGACTACACTTTGCACAAATATTTGAGGGATAGTAGAGATTTGGGGGCGGAACTAATGGCACTGGAGAGTTTGAGATTGCGGCATGGGGATGGAACTTAAAAAGAAGTAAATGTAAGTTAAATTAAATTAATAAAAAATTAATTTATTATTAAGTGGATGAATGAAACAAAAAGTCAACCCAATCCCCTCCCCCCATCCCTAAACTCCAGGGCAGGACGTCAGTGCGTTCGTGCTTCTCTTTGTACATGAGGCTCAGGCATGTCTGAATGAGACAAGGTTGAAAATGGGTAATGGCAAAATCTCCGTGTTTCCACAGTTTCCCAGTGAGGCTTTGTTGCCATGACAACACACTTTCACATTCGATATAATTCATTTTAGGTGGAGTATTTAGGTGGAGTTTCCCTTATTGTGTTAACGTGTGTCCCATTTGTTGCATTACTATTCATCATCCGTGTGATACTCACCTTATCCTGAGTGTACAGGCTTTGCCTTCGAAGACTTTGTGAAATGGTATACAGTAAATTCATGAAATATATGTTATAAAAAACTTGCCCTATTTGTGTATCCAGGGTACATTATTTACCCTGGTAACGGAACAACATACTCAAAAATAATAATGCAGGCCCTGAGATAATGCACTGCTTTCAAGACATGACACAACGTTCTCCAACCTGCAGAAATATTTCCATCAAAGGAAATTTTTTGGTGTCCTGACCAGAGATTATTTACTGAAAGTATATTTATAGTGTGTAGATAAAGGGCTCTTTTCATTTTCATTTAATCTGTGGGCATTTTGTTGAGGCAGTACCTTCTGGTGCTTGTCTGTGTAACAACAACAATAATAATGAATAACCACAAAAAACCATACACATAAATGATGCAAATTATTAGGTGCAACAAAAAGTGTATAAAGTTTGGGCACAACTATTGAAATGGACCTTTCATTTACCAGCTATGGCGAATGAGTGGAGAAACCCTCTCATTCAAGGTTGCAGCTATACATATAAACAGCCCCTGGTGACACATTCTGCTGACTGGAAATGTACAGCTCTGCTACGAATTATCCAATAAAGGGATAAATGTGATGTATGGATACAAAGCTCATTGGCTTCTGAAGATTAACAGTAATAATTTCACGAGCAGTGCTTGCTTAAAGTTAGCTTTTGCTGACTCCTACAGATCAGAGGTAATTCTTCTAACAGGGCTGATGTTATTTATTGGTATTAGAAGCTATTGTCGATGGAGGTTGGCCATACACATTTATTACCGTTTATTGAAAGTGTCATTTTAAAGAAAATGATTTCATCGCAGTTAGCTTGGGGTAAAGGAGTTGTCGGTGCCATAATTATCTTCTGGCTGTTCAGTTAATACGTTTTGCTGAAATTTCATAACGGCTCGCAATCTACTGATTCCATGAGCGTCTCTGACCTCTCCCGTTTTTTGAATGGCTGTGTAGCGCAGTGATAATCATCCAAAACAAGGGTCCAACAGCCTGCCTGTGACAAATGACCTCTCCTCCATACTCATTGTAGGAGATTGCATGGGTCATGTTGATTGATCGTTGTAGTGCTGCATCCGAAATGTTTGTGATCTGTGATTGTTTGCTCTTCTTTTTATAAATGTGTTATTCTAGCCTAGTTGGTCTTGCACTCTGGGGCTGATAGGGTCATTATGTGATGGCCTCCTTTATGTTGTCATCAACATCTTCCTGAGTCTGTGACCTATGATTTAGTTCAGTCATTCATCATTTGGATCTACCGTCTATACCACTTGTATAGCACATGGCACAGGATGCCACTAACACACTAGGAGAGCAAGTTCACTTATTCATATATTTTACATGGGGCAGTTTCAAACCCCAATCCTGGTGGGTGTTTCACAAAGCAGGATTTAGATCTCAGTTAGCTGGGTTATCTTAAGCTAGATCATCCAATGAGTTTAGGTAAGAAGCATTCCTATTGGACAATCATGACTTGTATCTTAAGTTAACCCAGCTAACTGAGAGATCCTGCTTTGTGGGACACCCCCCCGGAAGACTCCAGTGTATGACAGTGCTTAGCCTTTATTTTATTATCTTGAAATTAACTTAGATTTAATATGCATGTTCGCATGTATATTCAGCAAGTCAAAGTAAGTCAAAGGATGGCATTTGTATGTGATCATTTCCAAGTAAATGGGCAATGAATTTCACTTAGGCACTGAGTTCACGCTATGTACTGATTGGTTGATGTCCTGTTATCATGCATGTGTCATTAATGTTAATGTGAAACAGCTGGATGAGTCTTTCAATCAAGGAAACAGACCAATAAAAGTGCAAGAAGAACTGAATTATTTAGCCAATTCCAGGAACCTATCAGTTTTAAAGTAGTTCATAAATCCTGAAGTAGCTCAAATTGTCCGCCCTGACATGGCTTATCCACTCGCCCTACTTGCAATGCATTCATTTTGAGAAGCAGATGAAAGATCCTGCCTACCGACTCATTTTGCAGCTCTGCACTGAAAACAAATATTTTAATCAGAGCCTATATTATCCTGGAGTATGTTTAATAAAGGCTGCAGGTGACCATTTCATCAAGTGTGTTCAGCCTTCCCATGTATGCATAATGCATGTTTAAAAACACAAAATAGGTTTTAATAGATGTTAAAGTGCAAATTTATGTGAGAGCAAGATTCCTTTTGGGACCCTGGATCAATGATTTAGAAATGAAGCGGCACATCATAATGTATTCATAATGTATTCCATGTATGCCCTGACCAGTGATGATTGCTTATGTTAAAGGCCAGTTCCTTATTTTCCGGGAACATCGGTCACTGCCTTTTGAGAGTTTTGTTTATTCTAGCTTAAAATGTAGGTCAGCTTTCTGGGAACGTGTTGGGAGCTGTGTGTATTAGTCCAGCTCACCGCTGTGCCTGTTCTCATTAGGAGGCTCTTATAAAGCAGAGAGGAAAATCATAGTGAAAAGCGTACACTTTGAATGCATGGTGCTAAGCCAAGATGAATGCACTGTATGACTCACTTATAGAACTGTTACTATGGAAGCACGTCATGGGCTCTGATTTCGCTGTGAAAACCAAGAAGCCCCATCTTCTAAGCAGCTGTAAAAGTTGAACATAATATCATTGTTATTGTTAGTGCTATGAATCTCATGTTATTTCGTTTGTGTCTTTTGCAGATCGTGTGACGGAAGTCAAGACTGACATTTGTTACTAGTTTTGGTCCCATTTCTGATGCAGATATGGTGAGTTTCAGAATGACCCCATGCTGTGTGAGTTAGGAGTAGAGTATCCACAGAAACCATCGGGTTAATCCCACTGATGTTTTTTTCTGACAAAATGTTGTGTCTGGTAACTAAAGATATTCTCATCTAATGAACAGAGAGGCTTTCAAGTGCTTGTGTTTTATTTTCTGTTCTCATTTATTTGTAGCTTTTGTCCATTTAAAAGGGCAGAAAAATAAATCAATTGTTTATTGTTTGGTGGAAAAGGAAATGTATACTGTACACTGTACACATGAATGGTTTAAAGCACTTTTGATTTCTTTTATAGTTGTGATTTAGCAGGTGTAAGTGTTTCTAAGTGGTATTTAATTTCTCCTACTGGATGTTTCCCACTGATTTTCTGCACATCTTATACTGGATGTTTTTTCTTCAGCCAAAACTGGGTATCAGATTAAAAACGTGAACCTGGGTGAAGACAGAACTGAAAGATTGAATGCTATTTCCTTAGTTGCACGATGTTCCTGTGTGAGAGGAGCCCTTTACACTCACAAATTACTCCATAATTAGTAGTGATGAATGCAGTCATATTCTGTAGTTATTGATTAATCTGGTTTTGCGAGCATTTAGAATGTGAAGGCAACTAGTTTGTCATACTGTCACAAAATGTATGAATGACAAATGCATCCAAATCAAGGTATTAATTTCCTGGGAAATTGCATAGATATGCACCTGTTTCTGTCTCCATTCTGTTTTTTTTCTGCTGCATTTTACCGGAATCCGAACAAACAATTCTTACCAGCCAACCGAAATGAACACATTCATTAACAAAATGAATGGTTCATGCCGGCGCCATAATCAGAATCCCAAGCAGGGTGGAAGTAGATCCTAGGATACAGGTAACTGATCCTGTAGCATGAGTCAACAAGTCAAGACACATGGAAGCCAATACAAAAGCCCACCCAATACTTCTAGCCACACATGTAGACAGGCACCCTGAGAAAGACCCCATATCTTTATGCTGATTGAGTAGAGGCTCCTTTATGACAGAAACACATTTGAGGGATACTAGGGATATTGAAGGAGGTTTACTCTTATGCATTGAATTTGTTTCTATCTAGGAGAAAAACAACTACAAATACCATACTGTCATGCTCCGTCCGTACGAGCCCCGTGTGTGCCACACCCCCTCGCTCCCCGTGTTCAATCCCTGATGGAAACCACCTGTCATTGATTGTGATCATGCGTTTCCTGTTGGTTTCCTGTTAGTCTTTTGTATTTAGTCCACGTCTGTCTCCCTAGTTCTGTCATTGTGATGTTTCGTGGAGTTCACCCGTCCTTTTGTTGGAATAAACCCTGTTTCCCCGGATTTGCTCGCCTCTGCGTCTTGGTTTGCTATTTCCACCGACATCCAGGCACGCTGCACCCTTACGGCGTGACACATACTCTACCTTCTTGGATGACTGATACCACCTTTTCCTTGACAGAAACACAGTCAAAATAACTAACATTGCCTCTGAACTCTGATGGTCTCCTTGCTTTTGCTGTAGAACCACCATGGGAGCAGCATACACAGTCGAGGACTAAGCTTTCCAACTGTGTGAAAGGCTGTTTACAAACCAATATCAGTATCATAATTAGCTAATAGATAGTTGATGAGTAAAGCTATCGGTAAATTTATAGCCATATGATATTGGTTTGTCCTAATAAACAGCTGTTGTAAAGCTATAATGTAAAGAACATAATCTAAGCCATATGAGTTTGGAGCAGGTTTTTGTTAGCTTGTTTCTGTCAACCATTAACACACTATATGGACAAAATCAATAAGAAGTTGGTCCCTCCTTTGCAGCTACTGTATAATAGCTGCCACCCTTCTGGGAAGGCGCTCCACATGATACTTTTTCCTCATTTATGCTAATGAGCGTTTGTGAGGCTGCGTACTGATGTTGGATGTGCAGGCCTGGCTCTCAGTCTCTATTCTGCTTCTTCCAAAAGGACTTCTTTGGGGTTCATTGGTGTCAGGGCTCTGCAGGCCAGTCAAGTTCTTCCACACCAAACTCTACCAAGCATGTCTGTAATGTTATGTAAATTCTGATCTCCTTTCTTTTTGCAAAAAGTGATCTGTTACCCCGCTGCCATTTGAATTTTGGAATATAGCTTACTAAGCAAGCTGTCTGGAGCTACAATACTAGCCAAAAGGCTTCTGTGCCCCTGCATGCGACAGAATGAACGAATACTATGAGTCGACACCTCCGAACCACGGTGAAACTTGTCAGTCGTGTTCATTGATGTTATTGGTAGCAATAATGTTGTTTTCCTATCTAGTTGAGATGCCTCCCAAACACCATGTAGACAAGTGTGGCTTCCAGATGAGTGTGAAATGTCTCACTGCAAGTCTGTCTGTCCAGTCAACACTACCTAAGCAAAAACTATGTATAAAGCTCTCATAGACTCCCAGTGAACAGTGGGGTAAGGGAGGGCTCCAGAAACATGTCGTCAAAGCATACTGACCAATAAGCTTTCAGCTATTCTCCATTTAGACGAAGCGTATAAGAGTCTTTCATTGACTTCCTGTGAAGCATTGTGTCAATTGGCAGCTATGGGGTGTATTTATCCTGGCTTCATAGGGAAAGTTAATGCATGTGTTGTCGAAAGCAACTCCTGAGAAATTATCAGCGCTGTGTTTCAGTTAGTAAGATAAATTAATTGCAGTTAAAGACAAATTAAGTTTAAAATAAATAAACTGCAGTTAAAATTAATTTACATTTATGCATTGATGAATTAAATTCTTTTGGCAATTTTCTAGGGGAAGCTGAGCTTCCCATGTCGTTTTAGAGCAGTTGCTTGTGTTCTAAACGACGACCATACACACAATCTACCCATTTTCTGTATTGCTTTTCCTATTATGGTTTGTGGGCAATGGAGCCTATTCCTGACTGATGGGAGCAAGGCAGAGACAAACCCAGGATGAGGCTCCAACCCATAGTAGGATGCGCATGCTAACGCATATTCACACAATACAATCACGCTGGGTACACAGTTCAAAGCTGTATGTTATTGGACTGTGGGCAGAAACTGGAAGATGTGGTGTAATCCCATGCACACATGGGGAGAATGTGAAAAAAATGGAGAAGGCAAATTTTAATCAATACTTTTTCAAAAGATTATGACAGTTCTAAGTTTGTCATGTTTTTCTTTTGTGGAGCTACCATGGATCTTCATCCTGTATAGCGTCCTCCATGGATCTTCATCCTGTATAACGTCCTCCATGAATCTTCATCTTCATTATAGTGTCCTCCATGGATCTTCATCCTGTATAGCGTCCTCTATGGATCTTCATCCTGTATAGCGTCCTCCATGGATCTTCATCCTGTATAGCGTCCTCCATGGATCTTCATCTTCATTATAGCGTCCTCCATGGATCTTCATCTTCATTATAGCATCCTCCATGGATCTTCATCTTCATTATAGCGTCCTCCATGTATCTAAATCCTGTATAGAGTCCTCCATGGATCTTCATCCTGTATAGCGTCCTCCATGGATCTTCATCCTGTATAGCGTCCTCTATGGATCTTCATCCTGTATAGCGTCCTCCATGGATCTTCATCCTGTATAGCGTCCTCCATGGATCTTCATCTTCATTATAGCATCCTCCATGGATCTTCATCTTCATTATAGCATCCTCCATGGATCTTCATCTTCATTATAGCGTCCTCCATGTATCTTCATCCTGTATAGAGTCCTCCATGGATCTTCATCCTGTATAGCATCCTCCATGGATCCTCATCCTGTATAGCGTCCTCCTTATGGGGGAGCCATGAACTTGAAGTTCAAGGAAACCATAGATATTTGAACATTGCTCTGCGGCTCCTTGTTACTTCCTACACAATAATCTACCTTGGTCTTATACAAGGAAAGCAATTCCAGAATTTATTACTCTGAAGTGCATTTGTCTCTACTTAGATAATATGCAGATGTTATTGTGCCCCAGGGCCTTAAATTACTTTTATGAACAGCAGGAGGGGTAAAACCGCAGCAGGTTTCAGTAATCATGCCATGTAAGTGATCACAATCCCTGCTGACCCATTTAGTGACACCCTCTCAGCTTTTCTAGCCTTAATGCTCATTAGGATTGTTTAGAGCAGTCTTTCTCAGCCTGGTCCTCGGGGACTTCCAGACGGTCCAGGTATTTGTTCCCTCCCAGCTCGAACGTGGACCGTCTTCGGGTCCCCAAGGATGGAGTTGGAGAAACACAGGTTTAAAAGGCCAGCTGGGTGGATTGAAGGTGGCGAGACAATTTAGGGGAAGGAGGAGCGCCCTAATGGAAGGGAAGTGCCGTATATTTGTTATTCTTTGCATTCAGCAGGTTATTAGTTTTTCTTTTTCAGTTAGTGTACCTGAAAAGGATCTTTTTCCATTTTATATTGATTTTAATAGAACCTTTTTCTCTACGCACATCCTGCTGCACTATAAATGTCTTTTGTCCATCTGGTGTCCTTTGTGGTTTATAGACCCTTTAGACATTTAATTTCTTCTGGGTATTTTCTTGAATTTCTCCTCAATTTCACAAGAAATTTCATGTTGTTGATAAACTGGCCAGCGTGTTTTGAGCAAGGTTGACAAAGATCAGGCTGGATTGTTTGCCTCAGTATTCAAACAGCTAAACCTATTCCATCTGTTTGGGCTGAATTAATTGGAAGGGGGGCATTGGGCTCCGCAGTCTGAACACTTCCATGTTTCATTTCCTTGTGTATTACAAAATTCAAAGAAACACTGAATGTCAGTGCCTTTCACTCCTTTTACTCCCTATATGTGTGACTATGCGAGTTAAAAGATGTGTCCAATTGTAAGATGAAATGAGCATAAATGTGGAAAATTGGGCATTTGGCACATACTTTCATGTTAATTTTTTGCAGTTTGTAATAATTGTAGGTTTCCAAGATATGAAGGGATCTCTCTTCTCCAGGAAATGTTCCACAGCTAAAAGGCTTATTCTTTCAATCGAAGAAACATTATCTGCTGTAATGTGACTTCACACAGCCCAAGGGTGTCGTTTTCCTGAAAATGTCACAGGAGGATTTGCCAGTGGTAGAGGCCTCTATCCGCCTGTTCCTCCTTCCCAGTTCTTCACTTTTTAAAAAATAAATGTTCCTCTTTCTTTCTCTCTCACCCCACCGAATGACCCCAAACCATAATTCTCATAGCAGTGGGTGACCTTTCTGTGACCTTGCGGCCTCTCTGTTTTGGGGTATCAGGCCCCTCCTCCCACTATGCTTGCATTTTTCATATTTTTTGTTCCCCACTTCTTTCTTAAATCTGTATCCTCCACTCTCCCCAAAAAATCCCATTTTTCACATCACAACTCCAAAAATCATAAATCTTCTAAATTGTGTGAATTTAGATTCCCCATCGAGTCCTCGGTGTGGTCAGTTCTGGAGGTATTTAATTATTTTTTGTGCATATTATTTTTGTGTGCTTATTTTAATTTATTTCTCTAGTTTTAAGCACTTGCTACAGTGCTATGCAAATGAAGGTTTATTGAGATATAGTTAAACCTTTTTATATTAAAAAGAAATATTGAACAGTATACTTTGGCACTATGATCTTTTTGCTATAATGCAACGTCAAAGTTGACACTTTTATGACATAGAAGTGAGGATCTGAGATCAGGGTCAGCCAGTCCCTGGAGCACCCAAGGGTAGGGGTCTTACTAGGGTAGTTGAACCAGCAACCTTCTGATCAAGCACTAACATGCAGAGCCATAGGTGGAAATTAGCGGGAGAACACTCACGGGGAGGACGGAGGGGACATGCCCCCCCCCCCATCCGAGGGTTGTTCCCCCCCAAAAAAATTATACAAAACAATCGTGAAAAATATATGTATATATACCTAAAATAATTGGCTAAGTAGAAAAACAAACAAATGCAAAAAATGCATTTACAAACATTTACAAACCCTCTCCCCTTCCTCACAGTGGTTTGGCCCACTGCCTGCTTTCCAGGGTCGTCTCACCTACACTACACACACGAGTCAGTTGTCGGGTTGCGGCTCAATTAATGTTGAACTCCAGTAAGTTATTAACTTTAAATAAAGCGATTCTCTTTAATGTAGTTGATGCAGACTCATTCATAAGTTAGTTGCGGCAAAAATGCTGATT
>JAODUD010010133.1:0-11696 GCA_026784285.1 Stomatorhinus walkeri
GTGGGGCGTGGGGGGGGGGTGGAGGTCAGGAGGGCTGTATGTGCTGAGCAGAGTGTGAAGAAAACAGGGTCAGGCGAGGAGGGGGTGTGGAGGGGTAGAAAGTGGCAGCAGGGCCGTTAAACAGACAAAATGCAACCACAGGAGCAGTCGCAAAATTCATGCTAAAAGTCGGAGGAGTTTCTGGAATGGCGGCTCGTCTGAGAATCAGTCCAGGCCACAGACATGCTGTCACTGCAGGGGCTTACCAGAATCTGCAGTGGACGTATTTCTACAGGCATGAGTTTTCGGCTCTCTTCCTGTCCAGTAACAACCTTGAAGGGTTCCTTTCATTGCAGTGACTGCCCAGTAATATTGGCTAAATTCTACAGATTTGATTGTCAGTTTTCTGGGTTTGGTGTTACGCTCTAAGTCGCACATACACTCTTCAGTTTCTTTTATAGTTTTCTATCCGTTCATTTGAGAACATGTGAGGAAACCAAGTTTCGAGGGTGTAGTGGAAAAATCGGGTAATTAAAATGGGGGTTTCCTGAAGTGGCCCTATTTGCATCTGATATACCTGATTGCCCCACTGAAGCGCGGAAACGTTGGGCAGTTCCACGCCGCCTCCCGCACACGCGGGTCTGCGCTTCTGCGCGCCGTCTCCTGCTTACCTTCCAATCGCTGATATCTGCTCCAGTACACGAACAACAAATTATCCTGACGGGCGTCCGCATTTTTGTCAATTTTACAGTTTATTTTTGGGCACTAAACTATCCAAAGAGGTAAAATATAAATATTTTCGAATGTTGGTAGAATAATTTTATGTGAATTAAATAAGAGCAATTATGTCTAATACGTCCAGTTCACTTGTAATGAATTTTCGATAAACCCATTCAAATGGAAAGCGCAAAACCTAATTTATAAAGGATACATTTCATTATTAATAAATAACTATTATAGAAGTGGAGAATAATTCAAATTTGTTAAATAGGAAGGAACTTTGACGGACATGATATTTACTTTTCTAAAAGATCTGAAAAGAGAACTAGGTATCTATCTAATCGCATATTCGAGTTTATTTGAAATTGGATAATCAATAAATTTAGTTTTTGTCATTTCGTCATTTTTATTTTAAAACTAGAGAACACAGCTTCCGTATGATACTTTCACAACAAATTTCATGATGAAAGTCACCTCTTCCGTCCTGAAATGGACTCGATTTTGTGTCGGTCTCACCGTTTCATTTAAAAAAATGTATAAAATTGAATGGTAACAAAAGCACTTAATGGGGCTTTGCCATAAGAAAAATCGAATCGTGAAGATATTTTGTCCCATAACTAAAAGGACAAACCAGCTACTACTTGTAGAGTGTTAGAAGACCAAATTTCAAAGGTACGTCTTCTATAAAATGGTTCGTTTTTTTAGTTGACCCTAAAAGTGAGAAACAACTTGCAGCAAAATGCCCTGCCCACTAATTGTAGCGATAGAATTAATGAGTCAAGCGGGATCAATTCCAGTGCTAATATGAATTACCCGCTATAGTAGCATCCTTTTGATAAAAATCCTCATCATTGTAAATTTAATACAAGTATGCTGACTTGAAAAATTGAGCAGAAATATATAAACATATAAATAGTCACGGCAGGATCACAGGAGGGAGAGTGCGCTGGAATCGCTTTTTTCCAGACACAATAAAAAGGTAAAATGACATTTATTAATCTAATTCAGATAATTACAATGCAGTTTGATGAACTGATCGTCATTAAAAAGTAGATGTATTAAGTTATATTTTATTGTATTCGGCTCATGATATAGGCCTAGGTGAATAAAAAGTTTTATTGCATATTTAGTAGGGACACAAGATCAAATTTGTGCAGTATAAAAACTGCGCAACAAACCATTTTTCAGAACATTACATATATCTATATTGTGTAAGAGTTGAGAGTTAACGTGTTTGTTTCCTTTGGAGTAAAAGCTGCCTACCTTTATATATTCAGTTCGTTTCTCTAATATTGCCGCGCATTTGAAACTCTGCAAAACTTTTTTTTTATACTTAGAAATGCCTCCGAAATAACTGGCATAAGCCGGGCGGGCTCGTATCAACAGGTGTCCCCCCTTCGAAAGCGAAAGGAACGAACTTATTTTTTTCTTTGACGCCAAGCGGATTTTTCCACGTAATTAATATTTCTTGACATTATGAAATATTATTCATTCATATTTAGGTTGTTTGAAAAAGTACGTAAGCGAATCCTGGGCAATTATTTTAAAACAAAACCTTCAGAATATGATTAAATAATTCCTTTACTTTTCTGGATAAGATAACGATTTCCCCAATCTTTTAAAATAACCACACAGGCAAAATATTCCCGACATTCTTTAACAACACACTTTCGTTTATGTTTTAGAAGAAAAATCGAATATCATGTGAGCTTGCCGCTGCTGTCAGTATCACGCTTATCTGGCTGGATTCGAGTCCCGCTAGCGCACCTGCTCAGAACTTCAGGAGATGCATTTTCCGCTTTCTGGTGGTTTCTTTCAAACATTTACTGTTCCCTTTCGAGTTAAACAAACTATGTGAAAGACTAAACTCCCTGCCGTCGGCCAGAAAAATCATCATTATTGGTACTCTACCTGCTATTCCTTGAGTTTGCAATACGAAGCTCTTCCAGCTGTCCCCCGCTCCATGTGCTGAAGGTCGCAGCGCCGCAGCAGCGCTATGGAACGGCAGCCGCGGTCCCTCCCCTCTCCACTCCACTTCCTCGTTCCAGCCTAACATTTCTAACTTTCTGTGCTCACACGAGTCATTTTGCAAGCTTTTATCCAGAGGCCGCTTTAGCTCGGAGAATCGAGGCAGCGGCGCTTGGCACGGGCTTTGTGTCATGCCAATAAGAGATGACACCCAGTAGACCATCACTGGCAGCCATGCATGAGAGGGGATGGAGCTCACGGAGTCTGGAGCATCTTCTATTTATTTATTTATTTATTTATTTATTTATTTATTTATTTATTTATTTATCGGCCAAATCAGATGGGGAAACTCCTCAAAGCTAGAGACTGGAGTGCTTCTCAGAAGCCCCTCTGTTTGGACAAGTCAGATTCTCTAACGTCTTTTCCGTCTTCCAGAGCCGCATTTCATTGTTCATTCCCCAGGTCGACATATTTCCTTGGGGTCTGCCAGGGGTTTCTGTATCTGAATCGTATGGGTGCTGGTTGACATTTCTCTGTGGATGCCATTTCGCTTCAAACATATTGTATGAAATGACGTGAATAGCTAATTTCTGATTTTATACAGCACTTGGCTGGTCATTTTGCATTATAAAAGGGACCCTAACATACTTACACTCATTGACATGCATATTAAAAATAAGCATTTATGAAACCATCATCTTGCATTCTGATTAAATATTAAAATCCAGCTTATATGAGCACAAATAGAAAATTTGTTAATCATTACCAAATTAAAAGTTTTTAGGTATTTAGTCTTTGCAAAACAAATTTCCATGAAGCCTTTTTTGCTTATAACAGAAGTGTATTTACCATTTTTGGAAAAATCTTTTGAATTAATTGTTTTAATTGACTTTAATATCTAATACTGCTTATTCTGGTAAAGGTCATAGGATAACGTTAAAATGTACCTGTAATACAAGGATTAGGACTGAGGGTAATATTAAGATGGACTTAATTAATCCCCAGGGAAAATTCTGGTGCGTACAGCAATGAGAATGCAGGGCACAGACCAAAATACAGTGCCAGTCAGACCAAAAGCAAAGACCGTCCTAATAGTGCAAAAGAGTACATTGCACTAGACAGACAGTATATAGTTTTCTTATATTTTGCACATTTAAACTGCTTTACAGGAGCACATTCTACAGGAATAACCCTCCCAGCAGAAGGTTGTTGGTCTTTATTTAGATCCTGTGTCTCCTAATCTAGCCAATGGATGACCAGATGTAAAGACCAATGCTTGTGACGTCATGAAGTACTTGCTGCATATTGATAACCACTCAGGGAATATCAGGCTGCATGTGACTGACGTATGTTAGTGCATCTATGAATGGAACATACTTGAGTTAGAAAATGGTCTGGGAAATGATTTGTGACAGCATTGCTTTACCATGGTGTGGCAGCAGTCCTTGATGGAGGACTCATTGTGTGCTGAGATGCTGATGTGTGCGTAGTGGCTTAGGAAAGATGAAAAATGCTTAGTCAAATTCAGACACGCCAACCAGACTCCCTGCCCGCTCCCCACCTTGGGCTATTATGACTGGCTTCCCAAGCGACCCAGACAAGTCATAGTGACCTTTTTTGCAGCCCTTGCTGTGTGGAGTCGCTATGTTGAGGCAGGCTTACACACTCTCGCACAACACTGCTGCAAAACAATGAACTAATCCATTTAACAGAGGCGATTTGCAGTGCAGTATGTGTTCATATCACAATCTGATGACCATAATTAGAAGTGGAAGTAAAAGGGCAGAAATGTGGCGCACAGGTGAGTGCCAGAGGAAGGGGGGGGGGGGGCTTTCTGAAAGTGACAGCTGTGGTCTGAGTGGGACGACTGGCTTTGGGGAAATGGTTTAGTCCTGGCCAGGACCAAGCCTGTTTTAGAATATTCGTCCCAGTTTGGGTTTTAATCGTTTTCATCTCCAGTTTAGCCCCAATCAGTCTAGATGTAATATGAATGGACTTGTACTCTTGTTTGTTTGTTTGTTTAGTATATATGAATATAATATGAATTTGCTGACTGAGAGGCTATCCCAAAAACCTGCACCCACACTGGCTCTCCATGGATCAGGTTCCCACCCCTGTCCTAACCAGCACAAAAAACTACAATTGCACTGTAACTAAGTAGTAGCATAGTATAGCTAGTTATATTGATAACTAGTTAATATTACTCTTGTTGGGGCAGTCTGTTAAGACAAACAAGCTGGTTTCTATGGTTGAGTCCTACAGTTGAAGTCTTTTGAGCTCCTCTGACCGCTAGCATGGTTTCATCAAGGGAGAAGCTTCAGACAGACTTTTTCAAAGTCTCTTATGTTATTTAGCTCTCCAGCAACATGGTAGCTGACTGACACTCATGTGAATAGGAGGGCCTGGTGTCAGTAGACCTCTGCTTTGTTGCAGTACAGAATGGTGATTATGACATTTATAGAAATGCCAATTTCAACTAGGTATCCTTACTAGGCAATGCAGAACTAATTAATGTTTATATAACAACTAAAGTCCTTTAAACAATCTAATGATCTGTCAGCTAGTAAATGTATACCCGGTTAATATTCCTATAGATAATTTATAATTAGCTACAATACTCAATACACAATATTCACAACACTCAGACAGGTAGCTAAAGGATAATAGATGCATTATGTGATGCAGTAAGACTGATACACCCTGTACACTCAGAAGGGGAAAGTCATATGCACATCATGTTAAATAGATCATTTGATGTTCTACAGTTAGGAGTGCATCACATCAGTACATAGTAGGTATTAAGATTTAAGGGTGAACATGCAGTGCTTTTAGTAATATAACATGCACATGGTAGATAATGTATTTTTCTGTGTGTTACTTTTTCATAATGGCCAGAGCCTTAAGGGAGGTTGTGGCCTGTTTTAGCTGCAACTCGGCCTGGAAAAGGGGAGTTTTAGCTGGGCTGTCCTCTCCTCTTCCTTCTGTATCAGACTATCCTCTCCTCTTCCTTGTGTATCAGACTATCCTCTCCTCTTCCTTGTGTATCAGACTATCCTCTCCTCTCACTTGTGTATCAGACTATCCTCTCCTCTCCCTTGTGTATCAGACTATCCTCTCCTCTCCCTTCCGTATCAGACTATCCTCTCCCTTCCGTATCAGACTATCCTTTCCTCTCCCTTCCGTATCAGACTATCCTTTCCTCTCCCTTCCGTATCAGACTATCCTCTCCTCTCCCTTCTGTATCAGACTATCCTCTCCTTTCACTTGTGTATCAGACTATCCTTTCCTCTCCCTTCCGTATCAGACTATCCTTTCCTCTCCCTTCCGTATCAGACTATCCTCTCCTCTCCCTTCCGTATCAGACTATCCTTTCCTCTTCCTTCTGTATCAGACTATCCTCTCCTCTTACTTGTGTATCAGACTATCCTCTCCTCTCACTTGTGTATCAGACTATCCTCTCCTCTCCCTTCCGTATCAGACTATCCTCTCCTCTCCCTTCCGTATCAGACTATCCTCTCTTCTCCCTTCTGTATCAGACTATCCTTTCCTCTCCCTTCCGTATCAGACTATCCTTTCCTCTCCCTTCCGTATCAGACTATCCTCTCTTCTCCCTTCTGTATCAGACTATCCTCTCCTCTCCCTTCCATATCAGACTATCCTCTCCTCTCCCTTCCGTATCAGACTATCCTCTCCTCTCACTTCTGTATCAGACTATCCTCTCCTCTCACTTGTGTATCAGACTATCCTCTCCTCTCACTTGTGTATCAGACTATCCTCTCCCTTCTGTATCAGACTATTCTCTTGTCTCACTTCTCTCTCTTCTGTATCAGACTATCCTCTCCTCTCGCTTCTGTGTCAGACTATCCTCTCCTCTCGCTTCTGTATCAGACTATCCTCTCCTCTCACTTGTGTATCAGACTATCCTCTCCTCTCCCTTCCGTATCAGACTATCCTCTCTTCTCCCTTCTGTATCAGACTATCCTCTCCTCTCCCTTCCGTATCAGACTATACTCTCCTCTCCCTTCTGTATCAGACTATCCTCTCCCTTCTGTATCAGACTATTCTCTCGTCTCACTTCTCTCTCTTCTGTATCAGACTATCCTCTCCTCTCGCTTCTGTGTCAGACTATCCTCTCCTCTCGCTTCTGTATCAGACTATCCTCTCCTCTCGCTTCTATATCAGACTATCCTCTGCTATCCTTACTTCATCAGCCTGTCTTCTGTCGTCGCTACACCATCCTGTCCTCTCCAGTCACAGCTACACCAGCCTGTCCTCTACTGTCCCCTCTACACCCGCCTGTCCTCTCCTATCCCCTCTACATGAGCCTGTCCTCTCCAGCCCCCACTACATCAGTCTGTGCTGTCCTGTTACTGCTGCATTTTGTCAATTGTTGCCTCAGCTTTGTGTTGGTTCAAGACACTAAACATCTTAGCTTCAGCTTATTAGTCGTAAGAAAAATACTCATGCCTCAAATCATCATCAAGTAGCCATATTTTCTGCTTAGTATATTTTGTGATGCATACAGTACATCGTAGAAGAGTTGTAAATTGGCAATGAGCCAATGGGATTTTGCTTGTAAATTTTTTTGGCTGATTATATTCCATTGAGTGTCCTTCTGATGTTTCACATTTGTTGAATCTGAATTACCAAGATTTTTGAATGGGTTCTCTGTCCCAAACAAGGCCAAAGGGCATCTGTAATTCGCACTGCTTTATGTTAATTAAATAATCAACATCCATATCACTTGCTACAGCAGGTAGAGCAGCAGATAAGTAACTGGGTCAATGAGTAATTGCAGATTAATAAATGCTTAACAGGGATTTAGTAAACAGCAGTTATTGGAAAACTGCAATGTAGAAATGATCATGTCTGCAAAATGTGTGTTATGGTAACTCCTGGTTAATGAATGTGAATTTAGGAAGATGCACTGTACGTGTCCTGGGGCAAAGATAAAGAAACTGGCTGCTGTAAGTGAACATTTCCAGTCCAGATTTAAAGCAACATTTTCACTTCAGATTTAAATACTGAGATTGCATCTGATAAGTTCATTCAAAGCGCTCTGTGTTCAAAGTCTGTCCTATTAAGAGTTTTTTGTCCTTTCTTGTAGCAAACCGTTTGATGTGAGCTTAACCCTAGCTTGCAGTTACAATTGAGTAGAAGAGGCTGCAGTTTGGGTGATGCCAGTTGAAATCAGGATAGTCATATAGAAATGATGACACTGACGTATGTTTCTGTAAACTCCTAAGTGTTTGTAAGTGGTACCCCTTTAGATGATGGTATCTGACTCATGATAATCACTGAAAGAAGCTTCATCTGTTCTCTCTGCTTAACTTACATTTGTATGGGCAGGTGAAGTGTGGTCCATGACTTTACCTGCAGCTGAAGAATCACTGACAATTAGCCACACGCACCAGGAACACAGATCTGTCATACAACGAGTGCGGCACCTGGCCACATGATAGCTTAGAAATGCTGGAATTTCTTTATGCCTTTTGGAGGTTTCACCAAGTCAGTTGCGTCCTTCCAGGTGGACAGACCATGTCACACACAGCTGGTGGGAAACGTGGTTGCCGGTAGAGACTCAGACGTTCCTCTTTGGAGAACTGATGTTGAGATCTGTGTGATTAGGGTTTGGGTGTCTGTGGGTTTAACAAATAAAGGATAGGAATGAAAATGAATGTTTTGTCTTTAAGAATGAATGAGTCAGGTCTGCGAGGGAATGAGGACATAGGTTTGATTTCAACATAGGGTAGGGGCCTAATCAATCCCAAGCCCCTTGTCCCGCTAGACATACAGCGTCTTCCTACAATATTGGTAAGTTAATGTCCCAACCATCCAAACTCAAGTCTACACCAAGGAAAGAACATGTGGTCTGCTCTGTCTGGTCTACTTTTGTGTCATCAGCAAAATGGCTGAAGGTAAATGAAAGCCTCATCACCTGGCATTGGCCCCCCCAAGGATAGCCGCACCCTTCCCCCCCTCATAGCCAGGTTTTGCTTGTGTGTAAGGGTGGGTGTCTTCAAGCAGCAACTCAAAAACTGAAATTGAGAAAGCGCACTGCATGTGGTTTCCAAGGCAGGTGGCGCTGCTTTCTGACAGCAAGTGAAATTCCAAAGTTAAGCAGCAAATTCTGAATCCTCCACTATGTGTGAAGTCATTTGAAACAGTGGTGCGAGAAACTTACAGTCAGCAGGGATAACATGCAATCAAATAAAAATTTATTTATAGAGTACATTCCAAAAAACGGGTTGACCAAAGTTCCGTGTTATTTAAACAAATTTAACTAGGGTTAACAGAATAGAAACTCCACAAGAAACGCTAAGGTACCCAGCGTTACGTTGGGTAAAACCATGTATGAATGATATACATAATAATTAATAAGATTAATAATATTAAAATGTATGGCTGCAGACTCTTCTCTATCATACCATGTAACTCACTGTGCTTTCCAATTGGGGAAGAAATCCATCCATCCGTCTGTCCATCCATCCATTCATCCACCCATCCATCAATATGCCTGTACAATTGTGGTATTGATTCGGATTAATCCATCATCTCACTCCACTTTTACATGGCAAAACTTAATATAGATGAGTGGATACAATATTTCTTCATTTATTTTTCAGTGTTTGTGCGAGTCTTGCTGAACCAGTGCTGCAAAGTTGTTGCCCAGATAGTGGTCTATCAGAAATGTATAGCAAAATGTACGCGCTGATATAATTTTTTCCCACAAATTCATCCAAATACATAATTTGTGAATTAATATTTATAGAAATAGTCAATAAATAATGAGTTCTTCATCATCTTTCTCCAAATGAACAGCTTCATTTCTTTCCCATGTTCTGTCATTATTTCACTAAATGAAGTTTCCGCTAGAATGAATGTTGCCCATCACTGCAGGTACAAAGAGAAGTGAAAATCTCACAGCCTTTTCCCAGTGTTCCTTCTTTTCAGGCCTCTGTGGGGATGGTCTGCGCTGCTGACTCATCAGAGGTGAGAGTTAGCTCTTATCAGCAAGCCCAGCCTTCTGCTCTGCGGGGGCCCAGACGCTCACGGCTAGCGGACGGCGTGGAGAGCCTGGGTTCTACTGGCCCTGCTCCCAGGGAATTCAGGGGAACGGGAGTGAGTCAGCAGAGTGAGGCCTCTCCAATCACTTTTAGCAGGTTTCACAGCCTTTCCTTGTGTTTCAGATACCAGCATATCCCAGTGACACAGCAGTAAATACCTGCCACACCTTCTCCCCAAGAGGGACAGTAGGACACAGCCTTGCTTCATGTAATTTTCCATGTTAGGATCAGAATGAGTGACTTACAGGGTTTAGGAGGATCTCAGAAGTGTGATTATATATTAATGTAGTTTTAAATGCTTTTCCTATAGTTTTTGTTATCCTTTGGTAAGTTGTAATTTTTAAAAGTGCTACTAAGGATTATAGCATGATGTGTATTATAAGAAAATAAAATAAGTGTGTGTATACCATAATATCAATTCACATTTTTTCCCCCAAAAGTCACTTTTAGTCAACAACAAGAGTCAGGTTACTCTGTCCTGTCCCTAGTCATCTGAGGGCTTAGACACAGATGTAGGCCTGGGTGCTTGCACACTTACGACATGGTGACCAGCAGAGGAATTTCCACACATACGGCTCTGCTGTAGTGCATTCTGGGATGTCAAACACAGCCTGAATGTGTTGTTGAAATGCCTGCAGGCTTGTGTACTGAAATGAATGAAACACTGATACAAAACATAAAAGGAATAAGAAAGGTGAGACCCTAAATTTACATAGTGTCACACAACACCCAGACAGTGCGGGACAGGGCTGGTGACGGCTTATAGCAAAGCTCTTTGTAGCAGATAGCATTAGATAGCAGTAATTCCAGCCATCATAAAATCCTTGATTGTCAAACGTAAAGCCAATGTTACTGAAAGGGCTTATGATACCCATATTTTTACATTATCAAGTGCATAAAATACACATTTTAAACATGAATTCGAAATACCAATCTTAATTACATGTGAAATTATATATTTAAATGGTGCCATCCTTCCATCTTATAACCACTTACCCAGAACAGGGTTGTGGGGACCTGCAGCCCAACCCAAGAACTGTAGGCCACCCAGGATGGAATGACACATACTATTTCTCCAGGGGTGGTGTGAGGTGACCAGCATGTGTCTCCTTAGCAGACAAATAATATCCTTACATAATATCATGAATGTTACATAGATGACCCAGATACAGTTGTAGAAAATCTAAGCTTCAAGGATAATGATTTGAAACTATGAAGTAGTCCTTATTGGTTTTTTAATCAGAAAAGGCTGATTTCAGTTCAGATACTTGAAATTGCTTTGTTGCTGCTTCATAATTACCTTTGATTCATCCCCAGCACACAAAACACCAGTTAGACACTGCCGTGCTTCCTCCAAGCCAAAGAGAGCTGCTCTACCACTGATTCGTATGCTAATGCTGCCATTAAAACTCTTTCCTTTTGATTAAACACTAAATATTTACTCCAGCCTTGCCGAGATGATAAAATGGTTGTCCAAAGCAATATTCTGCATGGTGAAGTACAAAATAACTGCTATTTAAAGGCTGAGTGTTCCCTCTCACAAACAGCTGATTTTGTTTTAGTTGGCCTTCTTCTGTTTGGTCATTGTTTATTTAACGAAACCACCAGTTTCAATGTTCAATTCAATTCATTTCAATTCAATTTTATTTGTATAGTCCGTTTTCACAACATTATATCTAAACACCTCAAAATCGAATGTAAAATGGAATTTCTAACAGACTGACCAACAGTCTTCCTTAATAGATTCTCAACTAAAGCTGGGCCCAACCTAGTGACGGTTATTTGCCAGTGGTGACCAATAAGAGAGAAAACTTTAATTACATTTATTGTCCTGCCACTTGGGCTACTAGTGCCCAACAGCTAAGTAAGGCGGCGATTAAGCCTGACTGCTAATTATGCAACTAAACTATAAAGGAACGGTTCTGACCTTTTTCACTGTGATAGCTTCTTTTGCTAAGAAAA
>JAODUD010010134.1:1656-11675 GCA_026784285.1 Stomatorhinus walkeri
ACAGGAGCATAGAGACACTGTGTACAAGTAACAGACAGACAGGAGCATTAGAGACACTGTGTACAAGTAACAGACAGACAGGAGCATAGAGACACTGTGTACAAGTAACAGACAGACAGGAGCATTAGAGACACTGTGTACAAGTAACAGACAGGCAGGAGCATAGAGACACTGTGTACAAGTAACAGACAGACAGGAGCATAGAGACACTGTGTACAAGTAACAGGAGCATAGAGATACTATGTACAAGTAACAGACAGACAGGAGCAAAAAGAGACTGTGTACAAGCAACAGACAGACAGAATCACTGCGATGATGTGTACAAACAGGCAGGCAGACAGAAAGACAGACAGACAGGCAAATAAACAAACGGGAGTGTAAAGATCTAGTGTACAACCAGACAAATTTCTAACTGGAATTCTTTTAGTCAAAAGAATGATATTTAAAGACTTTCTTCCTATCCTGCTGTATTAACAGTGGCTGTAACAACAAAAGTATTTGCAATTAAACAGTTTTGATCAATAAAATGACTGCATGTACTTTGATTAATAATTTATTGTGGAAATCAAACCATAACCATATTAATCCAGTTAGTCAAAGAACTTAGTGAAAAGCGAGGGGGTTCAGTGGTTGTCTTACTCTGAAATAATTCCATTTGATTGGTTAGCTCTAATTTCCCCGTCCTACCCTGCAGTTGACCAAGCTTCAGCAGTTGGCTTTGCAGCATTCCCCCTTTACTCCCCTTGGGCAGAACAACCCCACCTTCCCTGGTACGTACCCAGCACCTCCTGGGAGTCTGTCTCCCTCTCACCTTCTGTGCTCATGATAACATTTCTTGTGCCCAGTGACCCTTTTCTGTTCTGTCTTACCAAATCTGTCCTTGTTACCATTTCATGTCCATCCCGTAGTAATATCACATGGCACCCAGGGGTATGAATACAGGTGTTACAGCAAAAAACTTGTGGCCAAAGGCTTAGAATTCTTAGACTCCTATTTATCTGATAGGTTTTAATAATACTGAACCATTTCTTTACAAGACTGTGAGCAAATTAGCACTAGTTTGACTTGTTGTTATTCTGATATATTTATCTAGTATTTATATAAAACATATAACGGTGTTTTAAAACAACTGCTTCTAATGTGTTATATGTTCTAAGACCTCAATTGTAATTTCAAAGTATATATTTTGTAATGCAACATGATTACAGGTAAATTCAGTTAGCTGTGTTTACTCTAATATATTTTAGTTATAACCCAATGAATGAATAACCCAAATTGTGAGGGTGAGGAGCAACAGTGCTTCCCACAGAGCGGCTTTGTAAATTCTGTGGGATTAAGGACTGGAGAGGAGGTTGTTCGTTTGAGATGTTCTTTAATTTCTATTTCACCAGGTCGTTCCGGCACAGTTTAGGGTCTGTTTTGGGTCTTTATTTCGCTAAAGAATGAATACCTGTGCATTTAGCCTTAATTCTCATTGGATAGCGTCCCTTTGAAATATACTATGATAACGATGATGGTTGAGATCGCAGTAGATGTGGAAAATATCTTCAGCCTGGTCACCAGCAATGAAACCCCAGACCATGGCAGCAGGTCTAGCAGAGATAACCACTCATGAAGATCTAAAATTAAAATTGCAGATAATTATAGCTGTGGTGTACTCAAACTATTGACTCCTACTGTGTATGGATAGCTTCATGGATATGGACTCTGCTCTTTTTTTTTCTTACGTACTCACTACAGAAAGCTTCCTAATAAAAATGGAGTGGAGTGAAGACCAAAGTACTCAAATTTAGCCATATAAATGGGTTACATTGTAAGTTGTCTTTTGCTTTTGATTAGAGTGCTGGTATAAAATATGCATCTCTTTACTCTTCCCATTAAAGCCCAGAGCTTCTGGATTTACTCTGGCCCTCCTCAGTGTTTCCGTGATTAGCTATGGCTCTGATGCACCTGAGCCGCATGCGACTACAGCTGATGGCTGGTATCTTCCAACCTGTCACCTTATTAACCTCAGTGGACCTCCTCTGGGCCGCCGTGCTCATGAATACCATTCGTGCATTAGGTCAGGGCTTAGGTTTCTATCCACACAAACATATTCTTCATTTGAATTTTTCTTTCTTTTTTCAAAATGCCCATAACATTAGCAACCAAAACAGCAAATTAACTCCTAGTGCCCAAAACCTGGCTTCCCCACATGTGTACAGAGTCCCACTTGCAGCTGAGCATGTTTTTTTGCATTTCCCGCATTTCCCCAATACACTGTTCTTTGTGTTTCTCCACTGCAGGCCTGGACACAAGCACACCAGCCAGTTCACATGAGTTCACCATTCCCAATGACGTAAGTCTTCATCTGAACGCAGTCCCATCATGGCCCCGAGAGGACCTTTTACCTTTTCATAGTTACCTCAGCACATTAATCTAGTCCCAGACCTGTTTCAGGTGTATATTGAGGACAGAGTTTAAACAGAGTGTTCAGCAATATTTCTGTGCTGTGCCTTATTTATGCAATGTAAAATGGGAATTGTTTATAGAGAACTACGTTTAAAAAGATCATGAAGGAAAAACTCATTTAAATGACAAGCACATTATCAAACTGAAATTGTCTAGAATAGTAACCCCTTCCCAATCACAAGGGTTAGGGGCAGAAGATCCTCACAAACATGAAAATCCGCAAAAAATACTTGGGCCCCCCAAACCTCAACCCATAACAATCTGCTAGGCTGAACAATAACATTAAAATTCTATTTATCTTAACAATTTATAAACAAACTGTAATGCACTGTACTGTACACTTTGCATGTCAAATTGCATTGTCATTTCCTATTTAGACCATTCTGTATAACATAGCCTGCAAACCATGTATATTATGCCTCTTTATCTATGTACGCATTGGTAGCACTACATTTTGGTCCCATTATATTAATTATAATTCTAAGGGTTTGGGGTGTAACAGAATACAAGTGTGGGTGTGGGGAAAAGAATCACCAGGAATATGGAAATAAGGGTAAAATGATGTCTGTATAATAATAATAATAATAATAATAATAATAATAATAATAATTGATACTTTATTGATCCCCTTGGGGAAATTGTCTTTATGCCTCTCTCAAGTTGCTTTTTTTTTCTTTCTTGTAGAGTAAGTTGTCCGTGAAGGGCAGCCACCCGTAGCGGCGCCCAGGGAGCTGGGGTTTAAGGGCCTTGTCAAGGAGTATAATATAGTTAGAGGAAATAAGCTTTTCCTGCACAATATACAGACTAGAAAACCGAGCGTTAAGGGAAGAACCAACTAGGGAGGCGAACGAGGACTTTGGCACCTTTGCCTTTCTATCGAAGCAAGCTTTCAGCTCATTTTGCAAAGGACTTAGCGAACATTTAGCAAGGTCACAAGCTACCATCAACCGTTCCCAGAGTGAATGCACATAAGATGCCATTGCGTGGGAATGAGGAGACCGGTTGGAGACAACCACTGTTCATACAGCAGTTTAGAGGCCCCCGTACCACATATCCTGACTAAAACCTGTCAATTGATATCAAATTCTTCACTATGCTAGGATCAAATTTTTACCCTGGAGCACAATCCATAACATTGAGTTAATCAGGTTGAATTCACGTGAATAAATCATACACTAATGTAATTATACACGTTTTTTTAGGACTATATCATTCCCACTTTTTCTGTCCTGATTCTGATATTGATACCTGAGTACCGGCCGATACCATGTACCAGTCCGATACTGATGTTTAATTAAGAAGCTGTGGGCTTTGCTTCACTGGGTACAAGAGACTGTGATCATTCTTTTGTGTGTAAGAGAACATCAGGCTTAACTTAAACAAAGCTTATATATATATATATATATGAAAACAATTCAGTACATTTAGCCTATATATACCGTGGAAACTACTTATACTGATTAATTCTGTTTGGGTGAAATTGATCACTATAACCGGATGATCATATTTTTTTTAGGTCTCAGATTACCATCTAATTGACATTTGTATATTTATTACTTGACTATAAGGTAATAAAACAGACAGTGTTGCTATTTATTGAATTTTACTGACTCTTTCAACTCTTTCAAAATACAGAACAACTGTTTCAAATGCTTTTCAAATTACAGAATTGTACAAATTAAATGACTGAACTGTGCATAATTCAAATACACCACAGTACAGTACAATATGTAAAATATAGCTATAAGCGGTTTCCACTGTATATATTTATTTACCTTATTCAAAACCTGAGTTTTCTCAGTTCTCAGCTGGAAAGGTAGAAACAAAGGAACAAAGCCTTGACTGTAAAGGCTGATTTATACTTCTGCGTGCAATCACGGTGACGGGGAACACAAGAAAGGTGGCTGGTGCACTTGGTAGTGCTCTTTTTTTTTTTTAAAGGGGCAAAGAAAGTGTACACACAGATGTACCTATATTGGTGACTGAACCTTAGCGTATTTATATCTAACGTTAAACAACTAAACTTATTTAATGTTAGATATAAATAACACTTCAGTTTAATTTTCTCTTGCTTCTCCATAATTTGCACTAATGTTAGTTGTCGTGGTCTTTCTCTGCTAGCATTAGGAAACTCTGTGTACTCTGCACTATGGTGCGTCGTTTGATCAAATTGCTTGTGTTAAGTGGCGTGCTGTCCTTTCCTCCTCCGGACACTTTAGCAGAACAGACAAAAGAACATAAGAACTTTACAAATGAGAGGAGGCCATTCGGCCCATCAAGCTCATTTGGGGAGAACTTAACTAATAGCTCACAGTTTTTAAAATCTTATCTAGCTCTGATTTAAAGGAACCCAGGGTTTTCGCTTGTGCTACACTAGCAGGAAGACTATTCCATACTCTACTTTACACACTGTGTAAAGAAGTGCTTCCTCAAATTCGTTTTAAAATGTTTCCACTAATGGCCATGAGTTCTAGTATTTAAACTAATATTGAAATAGCCATTTGGCTGAACAGCATCCAGAGCTGTTAAAATCTTATATTCCTGGATCATGTCCCCCCTTAGTCTCCTTTGCTCAAGGCTAAACAGATTCAGCTCAGCTAACCTCTCTTCATAAGACATTCCTCTAAGACCAGGAATCATTCTCGTAGCCCTCTGTTGCACCTTTTCTAAGGCAGCAATGTCCTTCTTAAAGTATGGCGACCAAACCTGCATACAATATTCTAGGTGGGGTCTTATTTATAAATGTAACATCACCTGCCTTGACTTAAACTCCACACACCTAGAGAGGTAACCCAACATTCTATTGGCCTTTTTTATTGCTTCCTCACACTGGTGAGAGTGGGACATGGAAGCATCAACATACACACTGAGATCTTTCTTATAATCAGCTACCTGTATTTCAGTGGAACCCATAAAATATCTGTACTTTATATTTCTGCTCCCTGCATTGATTATCTTACATTTATCTATGTTAAATTTCATCTGCCAAGTATCAGTCCAGTCTCTAATTAAATCCAGATCCCGTTGTAGCCTCTCTGCTGCTAGATCAGTATTTGCTACACTACCCTTGGTGTTGTCTGCAAATTTAACCAGTTAACTGTATGTATTGGTGTCATTAATGTAAATTAGGCACAATTGTGGTCCTAAAATTGAACCCAGCGGTACCCAACTAAGAACGCAGGCCCACTGTGACATTGTGCCTCTAATAACTACTCCTGTCTGCTTCTTGTCAGTTAACCAGTTTCTGACAAAAGACCTTACATTCTGACAGGATGGCAGCTTTGAATAGTAGCTTTTTATAGCAGAATGAGTAAAGATTTTGAAAATATTTATATGTATACTCTTGTTTATTGTTAGGTTGTTGTGATGGGCCGTAGCTGACCTACAACCTCTGTCCTGTCCTTTTTCCTTCTCAGTTGATTGGATGTATCATTGGCCGGCAAGGAAGCAAGATTAATGAGATCCGGCAGATGTCAGGGGCCCAGATCAAAATTTCGAATGCTACAGAAGGATCCGGTGAACGTCAAGTCACCATCACGGGACCACCAGCTAACATCAGCTTAGCACAGTACCTCATTAATGCCAGGTAGGCCCCCCACATCAGCTTAACACAGTACCTCAGTAATGCCAGGTAGGCCCCCACATCAGCTTAACACAGTACCTCAGTAATGCCAGGTAGCCCCCCATATCATCTTAACACAGTACCTCATTAATGCCAGGTAGGCCCCCCCACATCAGCTTAACACAGTACCTCATTAATGCCTGGTAGCCCCTCACATCAGCTTAACACAATACCTCATTAATGTCAGGTAGCCCCCCACATCAGCTTAACACAGTACCTCATTAATGTCAGGTAGCCCCCCACATCAGCTTAACACAGAACCTCATTAATGTCATGTAGCCCCCCCCCCAACATCAGCTTAATACATACATACCTCAATAATGTCAGGTAGACTCTCCTACATTGCTTTAGTACACCAGTCAGGCCGCAGTTATCAATTACTGAAGCATTTCATATGGCACCTCAGATGAATAAAACCACAACCAAACAAGTTATTTTACTGAAAGGAGGGTAGGAAATTGTCAGAAATTCTTCTACTTCAGGGCTCCGCCAGGTGCCTGTTAGCTATTATTTATGAGGGGTGAGGTGACATTTCTCCTTCTGCCAGTGTTTAACCATCCCACACAGTGCCTGTTGGGTATGCTGAACTGTGCATAAAACAAGACGTCCAGCTGCCTTCTGCAGTGATGGGGAAACTGGACCGATGACTGAAGGGTCGCAGAATTGCAGGAAGGATCTTGTGCCAGTTTTCAAAAATTAAAACGAGAAAAAGGGGCATTGTGACGTATATCGCCGATTACTTGCCTTATATATAAAGTTTAATATGCATAATGTAACATAAGGAAATTGGGCGAATAGGAGTAGCATAATATAATGAGCTGCTAGGAGAGACAGGAGCTCATTTGCCATTGCAAGAGTTTACGTTTCTTCCTTTGAGTTTGCTTGTGTGTCATTTCATGTTTGTTACTTTGCTTTTTCATTCTCCTTAGTGTAAAAATGTAGCCTGATGCAGGATCTTCTCATGAGTGTCTCCATCAGATCATGAAACAACCATTTTATTGTTTTTCTTCTTTAACACATAACATGCCCCCCTCTGACCCTCATTTTTCCTTTTTTCTCTCTTCTCTTTTCTCTCCTGCTCCACCTGTGTTCCCTCCTTCCTGTTCTGACCTTTTTAACCCCACTCCTCTCGTGGTCTACTCCAAACCCCCCTCTCTGTGGCTTAACCTTCCGTCCCTCGTCTCCCTGAACTCCTCCTCCTTCATTTACAGCTTAGAACTGGCTAAAGTCAGCACCCCAACTGCTGCTGTCACGACCTCTGTTGACCTCAACATGAGCCTCTCTCAATCCACCCCCCCTTGTTCCACCCCCTCCTCTATGGCCGTCCTGGCAGCCGCCGCTGTTTCTGCCGCGGCCAGCGCCACATCCCCTCCCGCCCTGCCCACGTTACCCAGCACCCACTACGCCGTGCCCGTCTCCAGTCTGCTTGGCATGAAAACCGTCCCGCTCCTCGCACTTAATGCCGCGGCGGCAACCTCCAGTGCAGCGGGGGGATTGTCAGCATACACCACCAAAATCCCAACCACAGCTGTGGTCAAGAAATCAGACCGCCAGAAGTTTGCTCCATACTGAGAAAAGATGATTAACACTTGTTTTGTTTCATTTTAAGCCCTAATTTGAAACTCTGGGTAGACTGTAATTTCATGCACTATTATATAAAAAAAATCTAAATTGTGTCCATGTGTTAACATGTTTGAAACCTTCTTTTTTCCATTGTAAACTGACTTCTGATAAACAGAGAGATGTTTCCAACAGCTCCAGTTATAACTGTAAAACAAACAACTCTTTTGTGTATTAGTCATAAACATGAAGTCTTCCACACTAAGCCATATTACATATATACATTAATAAATGTCTCTTTTCTCAAGACTAATCAGAAGCAATTTTACACAAGAATCAAACACACTTCTGTCTACCTTACTGCCAACACCTTCAATGTATGTTAAAGCTGATATCTTTTAACTTTGAGCTATTGCACCTATTATTTCACTATAAAATTTAAATCACAGACAAGAAACTGAAGATTAAACATTAAAGTACCAATGACAGTATGAACAAATGGCTGTAATTTCTTGAAAGTATGCCAGTCACAGTATGAAACACTCTGTCACTAACTCCAATCATCATTAACTTAATGTCTCTAACAGCAACACTGTAAAGTGTGTGGAAACAGGTGGTGCTCTGTGTTTCGTTTTCAATGGGTTTGTTTTGTGTTTTTGTTAGTCTTCCTGCATGACACCTTCCTTCACCACGTCCAGCTCCAATGTCCCTTTTACAAACATCCGAATTAACATAGCACCGGGCAGACCGAGGCATCGTTAGCGTAGCTAAAGACTAGGAGACTTACCTGCCGAAACGGAAAACGCTTTTTATTGTAGTTCTTGACAGGACTGCAACTGGCACTCAATGAACCCCAAATCTCCTCATACACACAGCGGAAACACAAGGTGGTCAGGCGCCGAACTGTACAGTGCGCACACGTTGGGAAGCTACGAACACTGCAGGATCGGACAGGGAACATGCGAAATACGGGCCAGCAGACACGTCACGATCGGGAAGGCAACTATAACACCAACAATATAAAAATGGCTATTTACGATCCCCCCCTCGAGCATGCCATTTTATTTTTAATGAAACCCAATCGTTAATAGGACACTATTAAGCTATAGAAATTACTTTTGGAAAAGATATAAAAACGGAACCGAAGGGTTATATGTGGGATGAATAGTTAGGTGAGCCAAATAAAATACAATTATGCATATGGTTACTATATAACTATCAATTGATTACATCTGAGTATTTCTCCAACCTTCCTGTACCCCAAAATATCTATTCCTTTCTGTATTTTAAATATGTATTCTATTTTATTTTTAATCTATTTTGACCAAAATTGCAAAGGCAATATCCAGCTCACACTAGTGACCTCTAGTGGTATTTTTTTTATTAAGCAACTAAATTCCAATAATGCCATACATTAGTTCTAAGCTGTTAGCTGTATTACTGTGATTAATGCCCTTTTAACTCTAAAGTCCTATAGGCTTGTGCTGTGAAATAAAGAATTTTTCATTCTTCCCTGCACACGCACCAAATACACATCAAATTACATTTACTGTACCTTTACATTTAGCAATTTAGTGATTTACTCTTCTGTTTTAATGTAAATAAAATCTGATAACTGGACAGTTGAGTGTAGAGATACTTATTATTTTTCTTAACAGAAAGTAACATTAATTCTTTAACAAAACCAAGTTTATCCATTTAACAACACTAACATGGATAAATGCTTATTCTGTTCTGCTGATGAAGTTATATATAGAAATACTGTTATAATATCTACTATAGACAGTGGTTTTGTTTCATATTACATAATGGATGTGATAATGGTAAGCTTTGATATTTTAACAAATCAGTAAACAATCTGGCTGACAATTAACAACATAATGACAGAGGATGAATAACAAAAGGCGTAAGAGAGGCTCGGGCTTGAGATGGGCCACGCCTGGAGCCGGCCTGGTATTCATTCAGAGCTTGTTGGAAACAGTTCTCCCATTTTGAAATTCATCTTTAATTGACTTTGTATTTATGCTTGTGCTTCACACTATCTTTTGGTTTTTGCCCCCACCTACTGCTGCCGACTTATTCAACTGTACCCGATGCCCCATATCCACCCCCAACACTGCTTCCCCACACCAGCAGCCGCACCCGATGCCCCATATCCACCCCCAACACTGTTCCCCACACCAGCAGCCGCACCCGATGCCCCATATCCACCCCCAACACTGTTCCCCACACCAGCAGTCGCACCCGATGCCCCATATCCACCCCCAACACTGTTCCCCACACCAGCAGTCGCACCCGATGGCCCATATCCACCCCCAACACTGTTCCCCACACCAGCAGTCGCACCCGATGCCCCATAACCACCCCCAACACTGTTCCCCACACC
>JAODUD010010136.1:0-11650 GCA_026784285.1 Stomatorhinus walkeri
TTGGCAGAATAAAAGTGTCGGCACAATAAAGCACCCAGACTAACATCCTGCTTGCTAAACTGCCGGACACGACAAGGAATGGAGAAAAGAAGAAGAAAAAAAAAAGCCATTTTTTTCAATGTTCTCGGTAGTTTTTATTAATGTTTTTAATTATATATCTTAAATTTGCAATTAGGTCAATGTACAAGTAGTAGTAGGAGAGGTTATTAGATTCGTAAGCAGTTACTTGACTAATAAGACCCACAGGAGATATTTATGATGTAATTTATTAATGTATTACTATTGTTTCTTTTTTAAAATGCATATAATTACGTTATTGGCCAATGGTATCACAGTTTTTATTATTTAATTAATTTTGTTTGGTATAAGTTACTAAGTTTTGAAGTCACATTCCCCTAACCCTATTTTTCCTATTGGATATGTATATTTGAGTATGTGATTTTCAGAGTGGTAGTTCTTCAGATCTGGTCTCATCTTGGCCTCATGTTGGTCTGGAGTCCATTTTGTCTTGATCTTTCCTTGGTCTTGGCCATAAGTCACGAAATATTACAAGACATATTATCCGAATGGATATGCAAATATACTTCTTTTCAGGGGTGCTGCCAACTCAGATCAGTTGGGTTATGTTTCAAGTTTTTTAGGGATGCAGCCATTCAGGGTTCCTTGGAATCGTCCTAACCTTCCCCCATTTTATGGCGCCCCTACTTCTTTCTACTCACTAAGTGGAAAAAAAAAATCCTGCATTGTCCTCTTGTAGCAGCGCTACTTACAATGTACTACATCTCTCAGCTGCCCAGGCAGTATAATGCTATTGTACAGCTTCAGAGGGCCATGCACTGCTGAAAAGATATACTGAGCAAGCAGACCCATTAAAAACGAATGTGAAAGATGCTGGAAAGATCTTGATCGTCCATATGTTTCTTCATAGGTCTCTTGCACTCAGTTGGATTGTAGCTTGACCACCTTGGGTAACAGTTTCCACCTGGATGTATGTGCTGTCCTATGGCTGCTTTTCCAGTGAGAGTTTTTCTTGTCTGGGGAGCACTCCCAATCAGGGCCTGCCAGATATGAGGTCACAAGGCCCAGATCTCCATCATTTGAAGCTAAATATTCACCTTGAAAAGTCAGTAGTTGGGCCATATGAATTCTTTATTCAGTTTTATTATTTTATTAATAGTGTCTGCTGTGTGTGTGTGTATGAGAGAGAACTAGAGCATTCAGTATCAGCATGACAGAGGATGTGCGACTCACGATCCACACGCGCGTACTTCACTGAAAGCTGTTCAAAGTCATGGTGGGTGTGTGTGATCCTGCAGTATTGTAAAGGAGGGTGTACAAGCAGCATGTTATTCAGTAAAGCAAAGCAATGATCATTATCTGTACAAGAACATTGCAAAACGGGAACCTGCGTCACTGTATCTTGTTATGATAATTGTATGAAACATGTTAAATATAAGCATAGGCTAGGCTACTCTGGCCATGTTAAAGGTTGGATTTCTTTCATATTTCACCTAATGGGGTTCCTTATGTTTCACATAATGTCATTAAGAAAAAAATAATAATAAACAGCTTATGATGGGGATGGTATCAGTAATAGTGTCCATTTCAAAGCCTTATTTGGATATCAAAACAAGTGTATTTGATGAGTGCATTTCTTCTATTTTTATCCTTATATATGGCTACAAATAACGTTAAATTACATGCTTCATACCCATAAAGTTTTACTGCTCTGTCATGTTCATATGATGCATACCTAAATTCGTTCAGTAAATCACATTTATAAAATAGCTCTACATATCTTGCTGTAAGCTAAGCTAATTTATATTCACTTTCATATAACACTGCCTATCCCCCAGAAAACAAGCCTCCTGTATGTAATGTGTGATTGACATGACTTCCCCACCCCCAACACCCTCAACCCCAGAGGCGGGACCACAGGGGTGGCTGGGGGTGGCACCGGCTACCCTTGAAATCTAATTGGCCACCCTGCCTGGCCATCCCCAACAGAGCTGTCAATCAGTTTGTTCAGTTAGATTAGTGTTTCAAACAGTAGGGCTGAGCTCCAGACTCCACCGTCGGACTACTAGTAAAGCATGAAGACGAAAAAGGGTTTGCAATATTTAGTGATTAATGATTCGCAAATGTTGACTTGAGGTTGACAAGTAAGTTGTATAGCGTTAGCATAGCGCCGCTAAATTATAGAGTTCAGCTATGCTGAGCTAAGCATGCTAATTGCGTGACTAGGAAAAATTAGCCTGCAACCTAATCCAGCGTCACAAACGTTACAATTAGCAGGCTCAAACTTGCACGTTTTTGAACTAAATCTTTCTGAAGAATTTTTTAATTAGTGAGAGTGGTTTTAGGTGAACGTATGCTATAATGAATAATTACATGTGATATCTAGCCTGTGTGTTTCAGTTTAGCGAGTCATTTTTCTGACCTAAAGTAACCAAACCAAACAATGTGCACGATTTCTACGGGGACAGACAGTTATAGGGAGAGAACAGGATTAGGCTGAAAAGGACTCAAAATACTTTTTCACCATAAAAAATATATATGATGTATTCAAGTTCCTTGTCCACTGCATAAGTCTTGCATGCTAAACAAAAATAAGTGTTTTATTTAGGTAAATAATTTAATTTTAATAATTGGGCTACTGTTCATTACAATCTAAGACTACAGGGCATTTAAATAAAATTGTCATTTTAGTGTGCCACCTTTCTACAGTCTGTGCCCATGCCTGCTACCCCCCCCCGAAAAAAAATCTAGTCCCGCCTCTGCTTCTCCCCGTGTTCCGGACCTTACTGTTTTTCAAATCCTGGCTATGGCCCTGCTCCCAGTCAGCTAATGCTGCATAAGGAACTGGTACGTTCCTTTCAGAGAGCTGCTCACAAGGTATTTCTTTCACTTGTGTATCAGCAGCTGCCCCTGTTACACTGGACTGTTTTGGAAATTGTTGGTAGTGTTTATTGTTCACTGTTAATTGTTAGAGTTGTAATTGTCTATTGCTGTCAGGGAGCTGGGGAAAGGCTTCGTGTATGTGATTTTGTTATATTGTGTGTTTTTTATGCATCTGCGTTATTGTTTAGAGTATGTGAAAATTAAAGGCTTTCAATAATAGGGTCTTTGGGATTACATAAATGAAATATAGCCCCAATATGGGTGCACTCTACTGAAAAATAATCTAAATTCTGATTGTGAATTTTCAAATCTTGGTCTTGGTCTTGACTTGGTCTTAGGTTGGATGAGTCTTGATCTTGTCTTCATCTTGATGGTCTTACACACATCATTGGTGATTTTGGTGAGCTTGAGGTTTTCCAGGAATGCATTAGTCATGTTGTAGCAGAACTGACTACACTACATTATTTGTGTAATCCTTATTTGCCCCCAACCCGAACAGCTCATGGTTCTGTCAGCTGAATCTTAATGCTAGGCCGAAATGTTTATATGTCCATATACAAAAATGGAGATTTATAAAATACAATATCATACAACATTCCCAGAAATGCTGGATTTTACAACAGTAGTAAAAGCACTGTCATACAATATCAGCATTACAAAGCCCATTTTCAGTATGTCATAGGAAATGGCATCTCTCTCACTGTCTCTGTATGCCTTGCAGAAGACTGTAACAGCACTCACTATGGCCTGTGGTGTGTGTGTGGCCAGCCTATGTTATGTATAACTTCTTCTGTAGTGTATACTCTAAACAAGATAACAAATATCTGGAGTATCTACAAAAACAAATTCATAGGAAAATGTGCAAAAAACAATTCCTGTCACATAAATCCATGTAATTTCTTTAGTGCTTTTTTGTTCTTAAGTAAAAGAAATATAAGATATGCATGGAGCCCCTGAGGGGACCTGTGCAAAAAAATAAAATCATGATACATTTGCATGCACACAAGATTTTCTCATGTGCATGACTTAATTTTGCCTTTGGTGTGCGCAGACAAAAGTAAGAGAATTTTATTTTTGCACGGGTCCCATCAGGGACTCCATAGATATGGATACTGTCACGCCTACAGGGGGCAGAGCCCCCCAGGTGTCAGAAATCAACAGCAATCAACCACCAAATTAAAAGCACCAATGAAACAAAACAACACTGTGAAGTATTGATCTGATGTATCGCAGCCATACTGAGCATTCTCTTTGTCCTCCGTTTGCCCTCACTTCCCCGATCCACCTGTCTTGCCTGTGTCGGTGCCTTACCTTTGTTCCTTCCCTCCTCAGAGCCCTTGCCTCACCTGACCCTCCGTTCCTGACGTCCTCCTCCTCCTCCATCGTCCCATCCTCCCGTACCTTTTTCCTGTGCCTCTGTGTCGGACTGACTCCTCTGGTATTGACCCCTGCTTACGCCTCTCGACAACAATCCCTGCCTGCCGTTTTCCAGTTCTGATTGCCTTTCTCCCCGTGGGGACACCCCTTTGGGTTCCCCTTCCCTGCTCTCCAGACCCCAGCCGGTGAACACCCCGACCCTGACGGCTTAGCTCAGTTTGCTGTGTCTCCCTGCATTCCTGGATCCTCGCCTGTCTGTCTCTCCCCGTTCGTGACAGATACAACTCAGTTACATTAAATTGGCTGTTTTGAAAACTCAGTCAATTTAGTTTTTTTGGTGACTGAAGCAAACAGATGAAGAAACATTCCAGACTGTCTGCCTGACATCCCCCTTGCTGGCTGGCACTCTGGCACATTATCCTGTTTTCCTGGCCGATCAGTAGACCTGGGTGTCTTTGTCAGATTTTTATAGCACATTAAACCACACAGGGATTGACAAGCACAGCCATACGGGAATCATTACCAATCAGCGAGGAGCTGGATTAACCCTATTCATATGTCACCTCTGTGTTAATGGGGAACAGAGACGTTATTATATAACCCGCTGGTAGCGTCACTGTCAGTCATGGAAACAGTCAGATAATTTCAGGCTCGTTACTATATCACAAGTGGGGTGGGAAGTGAGAATCAAGCTGTTGGCATTTATCTCACAGACCCATTGTATGTTATTTTTACCCAAGTGGCTGTGTCACTGTGCTGAATCGTCAAAGCTCACTTACCAGCAGCCCTGTGGCAGCACCCCCTACAGCCTGATAAAATTAACATCTATCAGAGAGGGCTGTTCAAAGTACTGCAGGCTGCTACTGTGATACGCCCTTAGCCCTGGTGTACAGGATATATGAAGAGGCTAAATGAATAAGTATTATCAGTGCGGAAAAGAAACACATACAGATGGATTTACAGGTAATTTAGTTTATTGATTTTTGTAGATAAATCCTCTTAAATACAGTTCTCATTCACCTATTAAAAATTCTTATTTTATTGCATGAGTTTTTCATAATGATTATGTCAATCTCTTCATAACAAAGCACAATATTTTATAAATAAATTTTAAACGTTTGCCTGCAGACTAAATTCATTCCCTACACCCTAGCCGACACAGAAAATCATAAATATCTCTGGATATAAATATAATTAGTGCCACTTAGTATTTTTTGTAGCTCTGTAGAGGGCAAAGATCATTAGTGAAGCAGACTGGGTACTGAGGGTGAGGAGGCACAGTGGGAGGAGCTCAGGGAGTGGGAGGAGCTAAGGCAGTTCAAGGAGAGGAAGGGCCATAGAGGTGAACAGAGCAGCAAGGGGAGATGGGGACAGTACCAAAAGCAATCCCTCTTTCAGCAGCAGCCCGTTTCAGAAAGCAGGAGCGTATCCATAAAAGGGTGCAGAGGAAGAGGGGGGCAGTGAGGAGCGCTCTCCTCTCTGCTCTCAGCCTCTTCTGAGCTTGTGCAGCTTCTGGGCCACGCTCTCCAGCTCCGACTCGATGGTTGCCAGACTTTCAATCTCCTGGTCCTGCTGGGAGAAAAAGAGCACAAGGGAGAATACAGGTCAGGGGTGGCCCTGCAGAGGGAGGAATGCAGGGGCAACTACAGCTGGAAGCCTGAGAAAACTCAGTATCAGCCAGAATGGCAAATTTGGCCTGGATGAATTCACCTATTGATTGCTGGGTATACAGTACCTGTCAAAAGTTTGGATGCACTTACCCATAGAAAGGTTTATTTGTACTATTCTCTATATTTTAGAATGATTATAAAGACATCAAACATATAAAATAATGCAAATTGTCCCAAGAAAAATTAATCTGTTGTGGGCGTGGCAGACAGCTCTGTCACTTGGAGCTCAGAATGTTGCTTGTTCAAATCCCTGGGTCGGCAGAGTGATCCCACCATTGGGCTCTTGAGCAAGGCCCTTTAGCCCAGTGGCTCCAGGGACTGGCTGACCCTATTGTCTCCTCTATGTCACTTTCATGAGGTGGCCTGGGATGCTTTTCCAGCTGTCCTGAAGGTCCCGAATATACTGAGCACTCATTGGCCTCTTTTCCTTCACTCTCTGGTCAAATTCCTCCTAAACCATTTGTACTGTATTTAGATCAGGTGGACAGGTATGTGATGCAACACTCTGTCACTCTTCTTTGGAGGCAGCTTGGCGTGTCCAAATCTTTGATGGGAATTGTATTTAAGAATGAAGTCTAGACAATATGAGACACGGGTGATATTTCAGAAACAGGCTGTTCAGGATGTTGTCTGAAATGACACACTGGATCCCACCGTAACTTAGATGGCCATGTAACTCTGCATGACCCGGACTATTAAGTGAGTAAAACATGAACAAGGTCAGCTATAAGTGTTCAGTGTCGCCTGAGAGACTACAGGCAGTATGAGCATATCAGGAAGAGGCACCCTAGGGACGTAAGACAGCTGCACACAAGCGAGCTGTTTACTCCCAGTCGTCATGGACACGAAAAGGCCTCTCCGCTGCTCTCCTGCTTACGGAGTATCAGGTGATGCTGGAGTCAGATCTCCGCATTTGGCCAAAGCCCTCATATTCCTAACTTTGGTGTGTCTGCTGCAAAGCCTGCTAAAGTGAGATCTCCAATGCCCTGCCACATTGCACATGTGCCCCCTGGCCCAGGCAACAGGAACGTACCTCAGCTTTCCTGCTGCCACTGCCGTCTTCTTCTCTCCGCTCAGGGGGCTCCCTGCGAGCCATCATCTGGAGCTCCTGGATTTGCTCCTCACTGTCCTCCTTGGAGTGGTGGGACGGGTCAAGCGCCATGGGCTGTTCTCCAGCTGTGAAGGTGTCCTCACTACCTACATCCATCTTAGATGACTTTTCGGTCATTTTGACAATTCTGTTCCAGTGTTTGATCTGCCCTTCCTCATCCTCTTCTTCTTGATCTCCTTCTGCCTCACTGTCCAGTCCTTCAGGAGACCTCTCTGCATCCTCCTTTTTTGCCACCACCTTCTCTTCCTCCTCCAAGTGTTTTCCCACCTTGAGCTCTGCCTTATGACTGCTCTCTTGCTTATGTCCTGTGGGAGAAAAGTGTAAACGAACTCGACCTATCTCGGCGTTTCTGGGACATAAACTCTAGAGAACTTCAGTGATTCTGTTTTAGGTTCTCCTTGTAGAACACCAAAAGTAGCCATGTAGATTTTGAATCCCTAATCTGAATCTCCTCAGTAAACTATCAACAGCAACAGTGTTTCTGAGTATTAATGTTAATCTAGAGTGTTCTGAGTTTCCGCACTGCAGTCAGCCACAGCACCTGTTCCAGTGCTCCTATCCTGGCTGCCAGGAGGATCAGAGACTCGGCCTTTGCCTGATTGACTTGCAGGGTTTTATGCCTATTTTGCAAGCTTTCTTACCTGGATCTAGTTCAATTTCCATTTATTTAATCAATCTGGTACCCTGCTGAACTGACCAGAATTATAATGGCCTGCAGAATTGCTGCCCCATCCATCATTGTGCTATTTCTCTGCCTCAGCATTTATCTCCCTTTACCAAGCATAACAAAGAGGGCACCAGATTGGCCTGTTGATCCAGTGTGTCTATGATTAATCTTTTTTCTACTCAACAATCTCAAATCTTCCTGGGCACACATTCCATATAGCTGTAGGCACTTATTACACTATAATAACCCTAATGTTGTTTTCAGCCTATGGTCAGCTACTAAATTCATGGATTATTGCTGTTAGGCCACATGTGACAGAGGATTGTCACATGTTAATCGAGCTCCTGCAGCCACTGCTCTTATCATGCTGTGATTTGCTCCGAGACCCTGGATACAGATATCCAGTTTCTGCTGAGCAGACTAATGTTCCTAGGTTAGCTTCCTCTGCATTGTTTATTTAATGGGTCGGGTTTAGCTGGCAGGTTCAACAAACCTGTGTCAGCTTGCATCTTGTATTCCCCTGCAGCACTCCTGACCTGATCCTCTTCAGCTTCCTCAGAACTGGTCTTCACCCTCTGTTTTGGCCCATGCTTATCCTCTTCCTGAGTCCTGATAACTAAGTTTTGGTTTTGCCTGCTCTCCTGTTCCTTGCTCTTTGGCTCTTCAGACGCCTTGCTGGCAAACATTTCCTTCACAGCCAACCTGGCCTCCCTCTTCTCAGTTGGAGCAGCCCTCAAAGCAACCAGCATGGATTGGTCTGAAAAGAAGAGAAGCAGTATGGGTGGAGGAAAAGTGCGTGTTGTCAGTTGATAAAATTAAAAGTTGTGGCTGTGAGTTTCTAGGCCACAAAGACAAGACCACAGTGCAGTTTCACCTAACCCATTTAGCCCCCACTAGTGAAGAGCAAATAGGACAACCTGATAATGCATGTCAGGGAGGACACTGAGCTACTTCAAGTTTTAAAAACTATTTTAAAACTGAATGGCTCCTATGCTTGGCTAAACAGTTCAGTTCCTCTTGTGCTTTGACTGGTGTTTCCTTGATTGACTCATTCAGCTGTTTCACATTAACATTAGTGACATATGCATGATTATGGGAGACTAATAATAGAGGTTATGCATATGCATAGATAGATGCATGTGCTATGTGTAAGGTATGACTATCTCTATAAGTGTGTCTATCTATTTATTTAATTTGGTGTTAGCTTTTTTACTGAGCTGAGTTCTGTGCAGTTGCTGTTACATAGATGTGCAACTGTATCTAAAAGTAAGTACAGTGTAATCAGTCACCCCAAGAAATCTTATAATTTCTCGTTGAATTATAACTGTGTGTCCTAACGATTATACAAACTGAAAATTTTTTAAGATTTTTGCTAAAAGTAAAAAAAAAAACCATCAGGCTAGCTCTTGACATGAAATATGGATTTTTTCACTTTTCTGAATATTTTCAATAAGATATACAAAAATATGATGGGATACTTTTTTGTAACGTATTGATTTTATATAAAACTGAAAAAGTCATTTGCTCCTTTATTATAAGTTTATTTCACTTTGGTACTACTTGTAGAACGTCAAAAATATTTATTACCTAGATACTAGTTCAACTAAGCATAGCCCCAAATCTGAATTTCCTCAGCAAATATTAACAGCGTTAAATGTGGTCCTCGACTGTTACATTACCATTGGTAATTTATGCGACAAATGCTTTGGGAACAGCCTGGTAACAACAGAAAAGTACCTGAATCAATCACTAAAAACACAGGCCCATGATTCTATTTGTTTAACAGTAGATTACAGAAGTATTTTCCTGTTAAAACATGTTAAACATAAACACCGTAGTTTGGAGAATTTACAACCCCCCTGTCCCCCCATAGTTTGCACCCGTCCATCTGACCCACACTTCAAATGACAGATTTCGGTTTATGTTCCACCCACTGTCTTTTCAGTAGCTGGTTATTTGCAAAATTATTGCTACATTTCCAGTTTTCTCAATTATTGCAAATTTGGACACATAATGTTTTCATATCCTCAAAAAATACTAGATAAATACAACCAGGGAGAATAATACCTTTTACTTGTTTAATTTTTTGAATAAACTAGTTTTCTATGTAATTCAACCCATTTAGAGGGCAATAAGAGTTACCTGATTAAACACTGCCAGTCTCTAAAACCCTGCAGAGGTGCACCATCCCAGTCCCCTGCCTGATGAAAACTAGACCTGATTCATATCAAGGTTGAAACCATTGCACACTAAGATTGTAACAAACTATTTCAGCTTCAGAGAGAAGGTTCCGCAACATCATGACCAAGACAGAAAGACCCACAAGGAGATTTTATCCCCAGGCCACTCAACTCTTCAATCAGGGCACGTCCCCCTCTCTCTACACTGTATTATAGTATATTATTATAGTACTTTTATACTATACTGGACAGCAACCTTCTCAGGGTCTCATTTTCATCGTCATCATTCCATACAATGTACTTTAGCTTTATAACTGCATATCGCACATCTGTAAATCTGTTTCAAATCTGTATTATATTCAATGTTCTATTAAAAAAAATATATTTCTCCTTTTAATTTTTTTCATATCCTTTGTAACTAGTTGCACAGTCAAAAGAGTGGTTCAGGATACATTTCATTGCATGTTGTTCCCGTATGACTATGCACGTGACAATAAAAGAATCTTGAATCTAAGCATGAATGGTCAACTCTCATATTGCCAAGAGTACCTCAATGATCTTCAAGACTTTTGGACAAATTTTATATTGATCAATGAGTCAAAAGTAGCTTTTTTGGTAACTTGGATCCCATTATTTCTGGTGGAAAATAAACATGGTGTTCTGCAATGAGAATAATCAAACACAGTGGTGGTATTGAGATGATTTGGGGATGGTTTGCTGCCTCAGGACCTGGGTGATTTGTGATTGCAGAAGAATCCATGAATTTTTCACACATGCAAAAGACGAAGATGAAGCTCTGTTAGTTTATGCAACAAGACAATGATCCAAAACACACAAGCAAGCATTCAGGCTGAAAAACTAATTTAAAACTAATTTATAGTTTTGTAGTGGTCATGTTCAAACCTTAACCTCAGCCCAACTGCAATGCTGTGGCAAGACCTAAAACAAGCAGTTCGTGCTTGAAAAGCCTCAAATGTTGCTGGATCAAAGCAGCTTTGCATGCCGTAAAATACTCCATGGAGATGTAAAACAATTAATCACAGAAAGCATTTGGCTGCAGTCATTGCAGATGGTAGTAGGCCATTGCCCCATTCTTTCTGCAGCATAAAGGGCTATAGAGTGGCTGCCAGAGCCGTCCTGTATTCCCATCTTATACTCCACCAAATTTCAGTGAAACCTTCCACAATGCATATATATGCACTGTGGATTGTGGGAAGGATGGTGTGTGCCCCAGGTGCACACTGAGGGAAGCGCAGTCTGTGTCCCCCCACACACGCACGCACACATACAAACACAAGTCACATACACACGTGGCTAGGGAAGACTCTTACCTGCCAACTCTCTTGAACCCATGGAATACCCTAGTATGTCAAACATGTGGTCAGCCCCAATCGCATTCTTCTGATTGGCTCTCTCAGAGTCCCCTATTGATGGCCACAACAACAAGCATGTGTAACAAACAAGTGGATACCTCATATAATCTCATACTTAATCAAATTTAATAAAATGATAAGTGGTATGTGCTGTTAAATGATTTAAGATATATTTGATTTTCTTTTTAAAAATTTTTAATGTTTCATTACCTTGAAGGGCTTTACTAATTAAGTATTACCAATTAAGCAGTAGCAATCAGCTTAGGATAATTCCTTTCTTGAACTGAACCTTTAGAGGGATAGCCAACATGGATTTAGGAAAGGTAGATCCTGTCTAACTAATTTACTTGAGTTCTTCGAGGAAGCTACAA
>JAODUD010010137.1:0-11603 GCA_026784285.1 Stomatorhinus walkeri
CCCCCCCCCCCCCCCCCCCCAAGAGCGTCCAGCCTCCATTCTCGTTTTTTTTTATTTGTTTGTTTTTATTTGCTCCACGCTCTAAATGTTTTGGTTTCCTTGGATCCGTGTGGGCATCTCTTTACTGTCAGACTACTGTGTGTGTGTGTCTGTCTGTCTGTCAGTGTGTGTGCGTGTCTGTGTTTCCATGGACGCCAGCACATGTCAATGCACTGCAATGCAACATGTTTCCAAACAGTCCCTGGTCATTCAGAGACAGTGATCCCAGCTACAGATCAGCAGGGGTACAAACCAGAGTACATGAAGATGAGGTGTCTGTGTCTGTGTCTGTGTGGATGGGGGTGGGGGGGGTTTCATTGCCTGGATTATCCCTCAAACCCACAGAAGAGCAAAGAGTAGCCTTCATCTAACCCATTCCATTTCACAAAGGAAGCACATTGGACAAAATTATCCTGTACAACAGGGAGGAGGATCAGAAAAATCGATGCCCAGACCTGACTAAACGATTAACGATTGCTTTGGGTTCTGTTCATAGAAGAGAGAAAACCAGGCCACGACACAATGGGATTATGGACACTGAGGCGTGGAAGCTGTGGGGGAGACGTTGTGCAATGGACACACGGCATTTGGGGAGGGGGGGTGTTTCTTGCCAAAGGCAGGAGGTAATGAGCTTTTTTTTTCGCTATCTGTGAAGCGAATGCACTGTAAGGTGGGTTCTGGATGATCACTGCCTTGTGTGTGATGGCTGCATTTTCCCCGAGATACGGGTGGTGGAGGTAGGTGTGTGTGTGGGGGGGGGGAGCTGTCTGTCCTCACGCCTGCGGGGGCTTTGTACGCGGCGATGTCGGCAGAGCTCGGTCTCCATGCTGTCCTGGGTGGAACAATCAGGCTTATGGGAAGAGCTGAAGGTTTGGGCTGAAGGTCCAAAATAATAATGATTAAAAAAGCAGATGAGGGAGTGAGATTCCTCAGTCTGCATCCAGCTGATAAACACTCATGGCTAAGCGCAGTATCTCATCCATGCAGAATGGACCATCACAGCACCAATAAAGAAATGTCTTTTTTTTTTTTTAACAAAACGTCTCCTGTCAATTCTTCTGCTTCCCGTATTTTCCCTGGGCAGGAGGGTCTGTGTGCCGGTCTGTGCTCCTCATCCTTCGCAGCCGAAACTGCATGTCCCACGCGAAGTCACGTGACCCCCGCATGTTGAGGATGGGAGGAGGAGAGGCTACTTTGGCGACTGCTCAGCTTGACAGTGCCGTCAGAAGTGCCGGCTGTAGCGTACTTGCATTCGTGGGCAAGTGGGAGAGAGCTGCCTCACATCTGGCTGCATTTTAGCCTGAGGTAAACATTTCAAAGGGAAAACATCTCGAATATCAAGTCAAATAAAACTGTATTGTCATCCCACCCATGTTAATACCCAATGATGTAAAACAGCGTTCCCCCCTGGATCCAGTGCATCTGTCATGACAGGACAGGGACACTGTATACACTGCATACCCATTGAAATGTTTGTTTTAGAATGATTAAAAGGACATCAAAACTATAAAATAACATGTAGAATAACATATGGGACTTCAAATGTTGCTGGTTCAAATCCCGTGTTCGGCAGAGTGATGCCACAATTGGGTCCTTGACCCCAGCTGCTCCAGCGTCTGGCTGAACTGACTGTCTCCTCTGCACCAGTTTCTTGCGGTGCCTCCCGGGATGCTTTTAAAACAGTCCTGAACATTGTCTCACACATACGCTGAGCTCTCATTGGTCAGACTCCTCCAGAAACATTTCTGTTGTGTTCAGGTCAGGTGACCAGGTCATGTGATGCAACACTATCGTTCTCCTTTATAGATGGTTTGGCATGTCCAAACTTTTGACAGGTACAGTATATTTGGGGCAGTGTGTGGCTCAGCCGGTTAGTTCTAGTGTCTGTGATCAGAAGGTTACCGGTTTGAATCCAAAGGCCAACAGACTGATGTTGTCGTTATTGCCCCTAAGCAGGACCCTTAACCCCCAGCTCCAGGGGGCGTTGCACATTGCCTGATCCTGAGCTGTGACCCCCAAGCTTGCTCTTCACCTGCTTGTGTGTCTCATACAGAACAAGATTGGACAGGCAAAAAGATCATTTCCCCACCAGGATTAATAAAGTATCACTATTCCATTACATATAATATAGACTCAGACATTCTGACATGCTTTTTTTTACAGATGTATTTTCCAATATTGCTGCCAGAGTCATGCTGACTTTCCGAAAGTTTGTGGGGGGTGGAAATTTCACAAACAAATAAGGTTGACTCAACCTGATACTCGCACACTCGCAGCAAACAACGGTACCTTTCCGTCTGCAAGTCATAAATCAAGCTCAAATAAGGATTAATTGTGATTATTAATAATCGTTAGCCCTTGATTTCCACAATAATTCACTTTCCCGCTGGCACATTAAGAGGAGATTAATGTGAATTGCTGAGGACAGCGTGTGAGGCGGGGCTGACGCCCTGTGACTGTGTCATTAAGCATGTCGACCAGGTCGGCTCACGTGGCCCAGGCTCCGTCCTGCTGATGTGTGACCGTCCGTCACTCTGTCATCAAACTTGTGCTCGTTCCACACAACGTGTGACTCAGTGATCACCGACACAGTGTCTGTAATCAGAAGTGTGCTGGTTCAAATCCCAACGTTGGCAGAATTTTCGCTGTTTATCCCTTGAGCACAGCCCTTAAGCCCCAATTGCTCCAGGACTTGTCGGACACTGTTTTCTCTAAATAAATAAAAATGCATATTTCTTTGGATAAAAGTCTGATAAATACATGAAAAATATAAAAAACAAACGTATTAATGTATATCCACAGGCTGTCGACACAGTTCCTGTAGGTGTTTGAATGCCTGTCATCGCTCAGAACCTTTAGTGACCACAGTGATTTGCCTCTGATCGGTGACTTCATAGGCTGGTCATACATGCCGTGCCCCAGCTGTCTGCTGTCCGTACGGCCAGCCGCTGGCACACCGAGGCCTTACCGCTTATGAGAACCCAGCTGAGCGGCTTAGCAGACTGAGGCAGCCCTGCATTCCCACACGCCGTCCAGAGCTGATCTACAGCACGGCAACCTCAACGTCATTAAACGGCCCTTCAGTCTCCCCCCTCCCCCGCTCTCCAAAGCGATCAGTGCTGTCAGCCGTGATCTACGATTTAATTCAATCCTGGAACGTGCAATTTCGGCCTCCCCGGCGACATCGGAAGGTTCACTCGACCCCGCGCTGGGCCCCGGGGACATAAATAATGACCAGGGCCCGGCCCTCTGAGGCAGAGACTTCTGGCCTGAGATCAGGCGCTCGTTCCCCACCATGAAACAACGAGTCGCTTGCGGCCCACTGATGGCAGAACAGCCCCTGATTTATAGCCACGGGAAACCCATTTTGGAACCCGGTTTGAAACCCGGTTTGAAGCCCAGTTTGAAGCCCGGTTTGAAGCCCAGTTAGCCAGCTCTCAGGCTCACTGTTACTTTAGGCGGATTCTACTGATGGATGGCAGAGGGTCAAACTCCTTGCGAATCATGCTCCTGAAAAAATTTGTTACTGGGGCATTCGGTAGAGCCACAAAGCTGCTGTGGACACAGGGGGGTCTATAAAATATGACCACCCCACATCAATAAATCTTCCCGACTGATCCTCTGGCACCAAACCCCCCCACCCTTACCAGTAAGTTTTTCCATCAGCAACCCCCTCCCCCCGGTCAGAATTTTTCACCCCGCAGATGATTCACATTACATCGTTTTTAACTCTCAATTTCTCTTTCGGCTGCAGTGCCCCAGAAACAACAAACTGGCCTTTGGGCACCCCCCAGAAAAATAACTGGCCCTGGATGACCACCCCAATCAAAATATTCTGCAGGCCCATCTGCAGGGACAGGGTGCCGTTTTGATTACTTTGGCTTTCATCCGCCATTTATCTGGAAGGTGAGTTTTCCACTCTCCTTCTGAACAGGGCGCCCCCCCCACCACCACCCTCACAAACACGCAGAGGCAGGCAGCTCTCCATGCACTACTTATGTTCACTGTCATTCCGATGGGCAGTGGCTGGAAGTCAGTGTAATAAAAAAGAAAAAAAAAAGCGATTGGCTTATAAATCGAATGGAATTCACCCTGCTGGGCCCCTCGGGTCAAGGTGACGTGGTGACCCAGCATCGACGATCACCTGAGAAGTGTGACAGCCCTATTAAAAAAATACACCTTGCTAAATTGAGCTATATGGCGGCTGGAGGCGTCCAATTAAGTTTGAAATATCAACACCCCCTGAAAAGGTCTGAACGAGCTGTCATTCCTGGATGGAGGGCTTGTCTGGCAAAACAGACCTAAAGCAGACATGAGATTGTGTATTAAACCACCACGGAGCTGCATAAAGTCTCACCCCAAATAGGACACTTTGTTACAGTCGGCCCTGTCAGAAAACCTGATTTTTATTGTTCAACCTGGAGTGTAAAACGTGCACTTACTGAAAATGGGGCGGGTTCTCCGGTCGGGGCGGCAAGCCGGATCAGGATGGCTGAGGATATGGGCCCCTTTAAAGCAGCCCATTTATCAAGTCAGTCACTAAAGAGCTGAGGACAATTTTTTATTTTATTTTATTATTTTTTTATAAACCAAGGGCACAGGAGAGAGTTTGACATTGGGGGAGGGACAACACAATCATTTAAATGCAAAGGTCTGTTTATTAGGGAAGGACAAATGGAGTTGAATTAAATAGTGAGGAGTACACATCCCTCCGCCTTCCTACCAGTTACCCAGGGCAGATGTCGATTTCGTCAGCTTTGATAAGAGTGTGGCGTAGCTGGAAGGTGTGGCTCCGACAGGGGCGACGCCACGTGAGCCAAACCCTCACATTATTTCTTAGCTCCGCTAATATCATCCCAGCTCACTCAGCCAATCAGTGGTTTTAATGACAGTATGAATCTTAATAAAGGTACGATGGGGGCCTTTTATTTATAATCACCGTCGGTCCTGCTTATGAGCAAACATTGTGTATTATGTTATGGGGCTCTGTGTCCAGATCAATATTTCAGCAGCGGAGCGAGGCCAGCGCCCTACGCGCCATCAGGCTGTCATCCATCCACAGGCATGAAGTCCTACAGGAGCTAGGAGGAAGGTCACAGCTGTCTGCTGAGGGACAATTTCCCCAGCTTTTTTCCAGTTGAAAAAGTTTAATTACAGTCTTGGGGCTACACTCTCCCAAGAGCCCTTGAGTTTGGCACTTTTAATCCAGTATATTACATTTCTGGGCAATATGGCTGCAGTCAGAAATACAACTGCTTAAAAATTAATTAATTAAAAAAATACATATATAAAAAATAAATTTGTGTATGTGTGTATATTTCTATATGGTACATATAAAAACATTGGGATAAGAGCCTTTTGTATCTTAATTATGAAACTCAATCTATGTGTGAAGTAAGATAGGAAGGTATATGTAATGTTTTTAAATATTTTGCAATACAGTGGTCTCTGAACTCCAGGGAAATGGGTACGGTTCCTACCCCAAATCTAGTGACTGGTTCTTCAGTTCCACGTGTATGTCCTGGCTTCCCAGAAGCAGAAACTGAATGAGTGTTCCTGAGAAATGAATAGGCAGTGTTTACGCTGAAGCAAAATTAAAATATTGTATTTTGCAAGTTTTGTGGTGGAACTAAGTGCAAAAGGTGCCATCTTGGCTCCGTTATTAGTAGAGTTATGGAGCCAACATGGTTATTCGTTCTACATATCGCTTATAACTCACATATTACATAAAATTTAAAGATAAGGTGCACGGTACAGTGTAAATGTAGTAGAATTAAAATGCAACGGAATGGACTGGAATGAAGGTTCGTGTTTTTTCTATCAGGCGAAACTGTATCCTACCTAAAGCGTAACTCTAGGACCCAAACTAACCTCTCAATCATGGCTGCCCTCAGACTCGGGGAAGCCGGTGTTGGTAAGCAGCTTCTAATTCTTAACAATTACCCACTTCACTGTTTTTTCGCGGGGTTAAGAAAATGAATCCCGCTGCGCATAATCTTTTTAACAGACACGACGCATTCAAATGTTCCTATCGATGTAGCTGTCGAAATGTTTTGTTTCACTTTCTCACTTCTATACGTTACGCAAAAGGAACATCGTGCACCGCATCCATTTCCTCTCTTTGACTGCATTTATGTTTCGTTTTCGTGTCATTAACGGCCACATAAACGCTCGGCGATATATTCGCCCACAATCATATACATTTTAACAAGCCGCCTGCCTGGGTATCGAGGCAGCTGGATGGGGGTGATCATTACATCAGTTTCTTTTGTGGATTACATCATTATGTTTTGACAGTTAGATCGCGTCGCAGCAAAAAATCAGTAAGTAGACAAATGGCCATCGATATGAAAAAAGTCAGGGTGGTAAAGGCAGTTTGCATCGACGTTCATTCACAAGTTGCCTAGCGCATTCGCAGACAGCTGATTGGATAATACCCTCTTGCAAAGCGCCACGCTGAAGACGCTGATTGGCTGGCACTCATTACACGCTCCCTTTTTTATCCGCCTGTCAAAGGTGAGGGCAGGTGCGAAACGACCTTATTATAACGTGATTCGCTAGACATGAGTCTTTTCAATATATTTTTTTATTGTAAACGTATACGTAAGTGCTTTTTGAGTATTCCATTGGCGATTGCTCTCAGGTAAATTTTAAAAAGGCACAAATAACTTTCTGTTGGTCGCACAAACCCAGACTGCACAAAGGGCACCAGGAGTCTACCTGCATCGTCTTTGCTGTTGATCACTAGCTGTGTCCATGATCCTCCTGCCCCCTGCAGGTACCTTTTGCAGGATGCACTTCCTTCTGGTGGCTTTCCTGCCTTGCCTGTTGGTGCCCCACACACAGGGGGACTCCAAAGCTATCACAACATCTCTCACCACAAAGTGGCCCTCCACTCCACTTCTCCTGGAAGCCAGGTAAGATGCCTTGCCCTCTGAGGTGGGGCTGAACCCAGTGGGATCCTCTGCCATTGAATTAAATGGAAAACACTCTCTCTTTACCAACTATCTCGTTTGCGTGGTTTAATTTGTGGTCAAAGGACAGTTTGTCTCTCCTGGGAACAGTTGTCCCATACGTAGGTAATGGGAGGGAGTACAGGTGATCTATAGTGAGCAGCAGTGGTGTTAGTGCATTATCACGGTGAACACGGCCGGATCTGAATGCTCTCTTATTTTCCCCATCAGTGAATTCTTCGCTGAGGAGAGTCAGGAGCTATTCTGGAATTTCGTGGAGCTCAACCAAAATATAGACGACGAACACGATGGTATGTTTCCCTAGTGCTGTTTCCATGGTGACTTCCTGATTTGTATATATGATGTCATTTGTGTAGTCAAGCAGACATCTATTCACATAGCTTATTTATCTAGCTGGATGTTTTAGCTAAACAATTCAGATAAAGATCCCTTTGTCAAAGGGTCAACAGCGGGTCCCTCGACCCTGTGCTTATGCTACATCTTTTTCTGCTCGCAAGATTTGATGCGTTGTATTTTAAAAGCAAGACAAACCTTTATTTAAAAGTGAAAAACGGCAAATGCAGACACCTCCAGTACACTTTAGAAGTTTCATTTTCAGTAGCTGACCTTTCACTTCCATTGTCAGCGTGTTTTCGGTCCGGTTTCCCTCAGCAGTAGTTTTTATGGACCGATGAGGCACAGAGCTGCTCGTACTTTCATTTGCTGGCTTTGTATTCGGGCATCGGTGATGAAATGAGTGTGAGTTCTCACCTCCTCCCTATCCTACTGGCAGGCACCGACCAATCGTATTACCAGCTGATCCTGGAGCGGGCGGGGACGCTGCTCAGCCAATTGCAGCTCAGCATGCTTCGATTCTCCCTTTCACTGCGGGTCTACTCCTCCACCGTGTATGCCTTCCAGCAGGTCAGTCCTTGGGTCACATGACATTCCCCCTGCCTTTCCCCTTGACACCTTTCCCATTTTCCCTAACGCCCTCTCGTCCGTTCCCTCGCAGATCGCCTCCAACGAGCCCCCCCCCACGGGGTGCCAGGCCTTCTTCAGCGTTCACGGCCAGCGATCCTGCAGCGTGGAGCACCTGAAGACCCTGCTGGAGAGCGCCCCCGACAGGTAAAGGAGCGGTCTGACCGCCCACCCACAGAACGGCCCGCTCACTGGGAAGACTTCAGCCTTAAACATTTGCATGTGGGTCTGGTTGTTTCAGGCCAAAACCATTCCTGTTCAAGGGAGATCACAAGTTCCCAGGCTCTGACCCTGACGCCCCCGTCGTAATCCTCTACGCCCAGATGGGGAGCAGAGAATTCCCCCAACTCCACCAGCTGTTTGTCTCCAAGGCCAACAAGGGGGAGGTGACCTACGTACTGCGTCACTTCCTGGCCGTGAGTGTCCACCCCCTTGGGGCGGGTTGGTTTCATCCAAGTCGTCGCCATCCTCTTCCATCTTGTTTCCACATTTATAATATGCACACTTGGGTCTTTTCTGACTAATAGAATCCCAGCAGCAGCAAAGTGTTTCTCTCTGGCTACGGGGTGGAGCTGGCGATCAAGAACCAAGAGTATAAGGCCAAGGATGACACCCAGGTCCAGGGTACGAGTGTTACACATTACATATAAGGTCACTGCCCCATGCTGAGCTGTCCAATCACAGCTCAGATTTTTATTAGAAAATGAAAACAAACCATCGAATTGTTTTGTTCCAGGAGCTGATGTGAACGCCACTGTGATTGGAGAGAGTGACTCCGTGGATGAAGTTCAGGGCTTCCTCTTCGGGAAATTAAAGTGAGTGTCTCAATGCTGCCCTGCCCTCAGGAGATGGTATTCAGTTTGAGGTCATCGCAGAGGTCAGCCCACCCACCTGCTCATCTTTCCGTCTTCTTTCCGTCTTCTTTCCGCCATCTTTCCGCCATCTTTCTGTCTTGCTCCCTCGCCCTCTCCCCCATCAGAACCTTGTACCCAGAGCTGAAGGAGCAGCTTAAGGAGCTTCGTAAACACCTAGTGGAGAGCACCAACGAGATGGCCCCCCTAAAAGTCTGGCAGATGCAAGGTGTGTCTGTCAGAGCCCTCCGCCCGCGCTGCCTGTTCCTGCACATTTTCAGCTACGATCATGGTTATCATACATGTGAGACACTGATCTTCCTGCATCCACCACACCAGACCTCAGCTTCCAGACGGCCGCCCGGATCCTGGCTGCCCCGTCTGTGGATGCTTTGGCAGTGATGCGGGACCTCAGCCAGAACTTCCCCAACAAGGCCAGGTACGTCCTTCATCCTGAAAGGGAGCTGGGCCGTCCTTTGTCCCCGTAGGGTCCTGAAAGGGGGCTGGGCCGTCCTTTGTCCCCGTAGGGTCCTGAAAGGGGGCTGGGCCGTCCTTTGTCCCCTTAGGGTCCTGAAAGGGAGCTGGGCTGTCCTTTGTCCCCGTAAGGTCCTGAAAGGGGGCTGGGCCGTCCTTTGTCCCCTTAGGGTCCTGAAAGGGAGCTGGGCCGTCCTTTGTCCCCGTAAGGTCCTGAAAGGGAGCTGGGCTGTCCTTTGTCCCCGTAAGGTCCTGAAAGGGAGCTGGGCCGTCCTTTGTCCCCCCGGGTCCTGGAAGGGTGCTGTGCCATCCTTTCAGTGCAGTTGCTGTGTGAATCACAGCATGTCACACTCAGTCAGTCTCTGATGTGTTAGGGAGGGAAGACTGGGATCGTGTTAAGCTCAGACCCACGTTATTTGTATTCTGGGGCACCTACACTGTAAACTGGGTGGATCCTGATCAGAATAAATAAGCAGTTCATAATGGCGCAGTATGGGGGATTTGGGGGCCTCATTCTGTGACTCCTCTTCCCTGCTTTTCTGCCCGTCAGATCCATAACGAGAACCATGGTGAACTCGGAGATTCGCAGAGAAATCGAGGAAAACCAGAAGGTAAGTTTAACTGCGAGCTTCTCGACCACTTAGGGGTTTCAGACGGATCACATGACACATGACTTACCGCTTGTTTCTTTAAAGCGAGAACAAGGGAAGCGGTATCACTCTATTTGTGTTGTGAATAGCGCCACCAACTAAGCGGTAAAATTAGCTCACAGTTTGACGCCATTTTGGCTGACGCTCTTCTCTCCCTTGTGAAATGAGCTATTACGCCCGTGTGTAATTTGTTTATTTACCTCGCCTTAATTCAGCCGGGCCCCAGCGTGTATTATCCTTTGTTTGCCAGCGAGCCAAGCGGCACGGTCGCGGTGTTTGCAATTAATTAATTTTGCCGCCCGTCCCCGTCTCCCCAGCCCCGCCCCGTTATTGATGGCGGTAATCTGGCCTTAATGAGTGCCACGGTGCGTCCGTTTCTCATCCCTCGCTGGCACCACGTGGCCCCCGTACGTGATTAATGGAAACCCCAGTGTGTCCCAGCGAGGCTCGTGTGGGACCAAGTGCGGGCGACCTGTATCCCTGAGCCCTTAGGGGCCCAAAGTGTTGCCGGATCCGGGCTAGATGGGCCCAGGTTTCCCAGAGTGACTTAGCAAACCCCTCCCCCCAGCAAGCCACACCGTTGCCACCCCCACCACTACTGCCATTCATTATGGCTCAGAGTGTGTATTAATCAGAACATAAATTAATCACAAAACGCTGGTTCATTTTCCATTTGCATAAGTACAGGGACATCGGAATGAAGGAGCATTTCGGGGGGGTTGAGGGCTTTGCTCAAGGGCCCGACAGACATGTGATTATCTGCCGACTATATGCCCAAACTGCACATGCTACCCCCCACTGACGCAGAGCGGGTCGGACAGCATGACATGAAAAGAGTATTTTATCGTCATTGAAAGATCCACTTTGCATTCGGGTGGGGGTCTGGAGGATGTTCTACATTCGAGGAGATAATTGAAGGTCTGCTGGGTGCATGTATTTATTGGGGGGTTCCTGTTTGGACCGAACGGTACCTGCTTACCCTCCTCCCCCCTTTCAGTACTTTAAGGGAACCCTGGGCTTGCAGCCTGGAGACTCTGGTCTCTTCATCAACGGCCTCCACGTCGACCTGGACCTTCATGACATCTTCAGGTAGGACCGGTGCTGGGCTGTTGGCTGAGGCGCGTCCCGCCGGTGCAGTGGCGGATGCGTGTAACCGTGCCGCCTCTCACGCCCCGCAGCCTGCTGGAGACACTGAGGAACGAAGCGCGGGCCATGGAGGGTCTACGCAGCCTGCACCTGGACACGCCTGTCATCCACGACATGCTGCGTCTGAACGTGCAGCCCTCGGACTCAGATTACGCCGTGGACATCCGCAGCCCTGCCGTCTACGTGAGTCATACCGCCGTGGTAATGGTGATGTGGCAGTTGCCGCTACTCTGCTGGCTGTAAGGGCTCTGATGACTGAGGCGCCCCTCTGTCCTGCTATGGGATCTGATGACTGAGGTGCTCCTCTGTCCTGCTATGGGATCTGATGACTGAGGTGCTCCTCTGTCCTGCTATGGGATCTGATGACTGAGGTGCTCCTCTGTCCTGCTATGGGATCTGATTACTGAGGCGCCCCTCTGTCCTGCTATGGGATCTGATGACTGAGGCGCCCCTCTGTCCTGCTATGGGATCTGATGACTGAGGCGCTCCTCTGTCCTGCTATGGGATCT